>CAIGRN010064890.1:0-12783 GCA_903798345.1 Fraxinus anomala
TGCTAAATTTTATTAAAACTTTTGGTAGCAACTACAATTATAAAAGTTGAGTCGTTACAATATGGTATCAGAGCGCGATTTAATTTTCTATATACCCATTTTCCATACCGCAACCAAACTGTGGGCACAAGACTGGCCTATGTGATCGTATGCAATAAACCTATGCGGCTACATAGTGCAAGACTGGGATATATTTTTTTCAAGTTTTGCCTAAATTTCTATTTTAGTGAAAACTCTTGTATAATATCTTTTTTATATCTTTAAATACTTAATTCCGTTTTTAATTAAGTTTTAGGGATTTCATATAAATAAGATTATTCTTTTCATTGTAAAAATACATAATTTGAGAGATATAAATGCGAGATATATTGCTTTCAACTCGTTCTTCATTAATTAATTTCAAACTTATCAAGAATTAAATTCTTGTGGTTTTCAACAATTTAAGTAGGGTTCATAAGTTTTGTAATCACAGGGTAAAGATATTGTTAACGATTGTCTTGGTTCTTTGATTCAATAATTTATTAGGTCAAGCTTTTCAAACATTGATTCTTGATTTTATTGGGTTTGATATAATCTGTCTGGGTTTCGTAGTTTCAATTGCTACGTGGGTTCGTATCAATTGGTATTATAACTTAGACTCCACAAATCAATGTTCTATCATTTAATTCTTTTTTTGTTTTGTTTGAGTCTTCATCTTCGTTTTTCGTGTTTTTCATCTTTTGAGTCATTCTATCCAATTAAAATACCAAAAAGATTCAAAAGTTGTGTGTATGCTAAATCAGTGCCCAAATCAACCCCTTTTCGAATTGGATAGAATGGCTCAAAAGATGAAAAACACGAAAAAAAATGTCTAGTTTGAGTTCTTGCGCATTTAGTAAAAAAAGCGTCTAGTTCGAGTTCAAGAAACACTTTCTTGAATTTATCATTGGCATTTTCATTCAATGTTCAAATTCTTACTTTTTGAATCATTCTATAGTCACTTTCATTGCTCAATTCTTTGTTTGAACTCCACAATAGTTGATTTTGTTTTTTTTTATTGAGATCGAATTAATTTTTTATAACATTTGCAAGGAAGCATTGAGTGGAAAAATATAGAGTGATGAGAATAATATAAAGAAAAAGTCAAATTGAGTGATACACGAGTGTACACACGTGAGACAGATATTATTTTAGATTTAGGATGTTTGATAGAGACGATTCTACTTTAAACCGGAAGAGTAGTCAAGTCATCATGACAGAGGAAATGATACGACAATTGAAATGATATTTGGTAATATGTGAAATAGAATAGATAGGCAAAAGGCATAGATGGAGAGGCAAGACACATTGCTTGCTAATTTGCGTAGGGAACAACCTAGGAAAGTTCTTAATACAATGAGGCAAGGTAGGCAAGATCGTAGAGCAGATATTGGTGGTGAAAATGAAATGAGTAGTGGAATTGATGATGATGTATTAGTGGAGGCTGAAATAGACAGGATAAAGAATAGAGGAAATAGGCATGATAGGAGGGCTAGAGATTATGTTGGAGATGGAGTTGATAAAAATATGGGCAATATTAAAGTGAAAGTTCCTCCACTTTTGGGAAAGAGCGGTCCGAAGGCTTATTTGGAATGGAGAGGAAGATAGAGCTTATATTTGATTGTCATAACTACTCGGAGGAGAAAAAGGTAAAACTTGTCGTCGTTGAGTTTACTGATTATGCTATCATTTTGTGGGATCAAATAGCAACATCTAGGAGAAGGAGTCATGAAAGGCATATTACAACATGGGAAGAGTTGAAAGCTACCTGGGGAAGAGGTTCGTAATCATTATTATAGGGATCTTTATCAAAAATTACAAATTCTTTATCAAGGATCCAGGAGTGTGGGGGATTATCACAATGTAAGGGAGATTGCAATGATTAGAGCGAATGTTAAAGAGGATCGAGAGGCTACCATAGTTCGATTTTTGAATGATTTGAATAGGGATATAGCTAATGTGGTAGAATTACAACATTATGTAGAGTTTGAAGATATGCTACATGTAGCTATGAAGGTGGAAAGACACTTGAAGAGGAAAGGAATAGCTAGATATCCATCAGGTTCTTCGTGTTCTAATTCTTCTTGAAAACCTAAGTGGGATAACAATAGAGGTGATGGGGCTATTTCAAATAGTAGAATTGAGTTACCGAAGGGAAGAAATGAAGTTGCTAGCAAAGTTATACTCAAGACGGATCCCTAATTGCCTAGGAATCGGAATATCAAATGCGTTAGGTGCTTGGGATCAGGACATATTGTTTCTCAATGTCCAAACAAAAGAACGATGATCTTGCGAGACAATGGAAAAGTGGCGAGTGATATGATGACATGTCGGAATTGGAGGGTGCCAGTGATTGTGAGAAAGTGGAGTATGCCACTGGAGAGTTGTTAGTTACATGGCGAGCTCTTAGTGTTCAAATCAAAGTGGATGACTTGGAGCAATAAAGGGAATACATATTTCACATGAGATGTTATGTAAATAACAAGGTATGTAGTATGATTATTGATGGGGATAGTTATACAAATGTGGCTAGCCCTATACTTGTTGAGAAACTGGGATTAACTATGCTAAAATATCATAGGCATTACAAATTGCAACGATTGAATAAGTGTAGAGAGGTTAAAGTAAATAGGCGAGTGTTGGTGAGTTTTTCAATTAGGAGGTATCATCATGACGTGATATGTGATGTAGGTCCTATGCATGTCAGGTATATTTTGTTGGGGAGGCCATGATAATATGATAGGAAGGTAATGCTTGATGAGTACAAAATTGGTACATCTTTATTAAAAATGGGAAATCTATTATTCTTGTGACGTTAACACCGGCACAAGTTTATGAAGATCAAATCAAATTGAAAAATGAGGAAAATAAAAGATTGAGAGAAAAGGAGAGTGAGGTTGATCTTTCATGACAAGAAGGTAAGAGAGAAAAAAGTAAGGTGGCTAATTATGAGAAAAAGGATTATAGTCTTCTGAGAGGAGAGAAAAGTTGAAAGTAAATTTCTTTGCAAAAGGGAGTGAGTTAAAGATGGCAACAGTTGAGAACCAACCTATTAATTTGTTAGTTTATAAAGAATTATTCCTCAACTTTGAAGATTTTAAAACACCACTCTCTAATTTGGCTACTTCTTTGTTGTAGGAATTAGAAGACTTGTTTTCGAAGGACATGCCTCATGGGTTACCACCCATTTGAGGCATTGAGCATCAAATTGATTTCGTACCTGGAGCTATCATTCCAAACATGCTAGCTTATCGGAGTAATCTTGAAGAGACCAAGGAACTTCAAAGACAAGTGGAACTTCGATGATATTTTGGTAAATAGTAATGCTCTAAATGAGTGTATAGGACATTTAAGATGTATTCTTATGGTCTTAAGACAAGAACAATTTTATACTAACTTTAAAAAGTGTACATTTTACATGAAAAAAGTTGTTTTTCTTATGTTGTTAGTTCAAAGGATATTAAAGTGAATGAGGGGAAAATCAAAGCTATCCAAAAGTGGCCAACACCTAAAAACATAATTAAGGTAAAAAGTTTTCATGGTTTAGCTAACTTTTATAGGCTTTTTGTTAAAGATTTTAGCATACTTGCCGCACCACTCACGGAGATTGTAAAGAAAAGTGTAGGATTTTATTGGGGTGTTGAACAAAAACATGTTTTTAATACTATTAAAGATAGGTTGTGTACTGCACCAATTTTATGACTACCTAACTTTAACAATAATTTTGAGATTGAATGTGATACTTCATGAATAGGTATTAGAGCTGTTTTGATACAGGAACGAAGGCCCATAGCTTACTTGAAGTTGGGATATCATCAGCTGAAGGTCAAGGCAAGTACTATATCAAAAACTGCTTTCAGGACTCGTTACGAACATTATGAGTTCACTGTCATGCCTTTTGGTTTGACAAATGCTCCAACAATATTTATAGACCTAATAAACCGAGTATTCTATCATTACTTTAATCGGTTCGTCACATTATCTATTAACGACATACTTGTGCACTCCAAAGATAAGAAGCAGCATGAAGAACAACTTCAAGTAGTACTTGAAACATTAACGAAAGAGAAATTATATGCCAAATTCAAGAAGTGCAAGTTTTGATTGGATCACGTATGTTTCCTTGGTCACGTGGTTACCACCCAAGGAATTGACCCAGTTAAAGTGGAAGCAGTAACTTACTGATCTAGACCATCTAGTGTGGGTGAAGTTCGCAGTTTTCTTGGGATTGGCCGGCTATTATAGGAGATTTATTTAGGGCTTCTCAAAAATAGCAAGGCCAATGACTTAATTGACTAGAAATGGTGTGAAGTTTTAGTGGACAAAAAAGTGTAAAGAATGTTTTCAGGAACTTAAGCGGAGATTAGTCTCGACTCCTGTATTGACGGTACCTGAAGGTTCGGTTGTATTTGTAATTTATAGTGACGCCTTCAAGCAGTGCTTGGGCTATGTTT
The DNA here is from genome assembly GCA_903798345.1 of Fraxinus anomala. Lineage (NCBI taxonomy): Eukaryota > Viridiplantae > Streptophyta > Magnoliopsida > Lamiales > Oleaceae > Fraxinus > Fraxinus anomala. Next base: position 4,473 of record CAIGRN010064890.1, read on the forward strand.
TGATACAACATGGAAAGGTGATTGCTTATGCCTCGAGACAGTTGAAGCAATATGAGCAGAACTATCTAATGCATGACTTAGAGCTTGCAGTGATAGTTTACACCTTAAAGATATGGCATAGCGCCACTATCTATATGGAGGGAAAGTGTGATATCTATACAGATCACAAGAATCTTAAATACTTCTTCGCACAAAAAGAATCGAATATGAGACAAAGGAGATAGTTGGAGTTAATGAAGGATTATGAATGTACGATTCTTAACCATTCGGGTAAGGCTAACGTAGTTGTAGGTGCTCTTAGCAAGAAGATAGTATCGCAGTTGGCAACTTTACCCATGGTACAAAACATTTGATAAAGAACATGGAGAAATTGAGATTAGAAGTCATCACACTGTCGACTCAAACTTCAACGAGAATACAGGGGTTAATTATTCGACCTACCTTAAGTGATCGAATTAAGGAATCACAGAATAAGGATCCATTTCTGCAAAAGATCAACGCTAATGTTAGTACAAACAAAAGGCTAGGATTTGAAGTATCTACAGATAAAGCACTGACTTTTAAAGGATGAAAGTATAAGATACGAGATATTGGAAGAGGCTCACTCTACCCCGTATGTTGTACATTTAGACAATACGAAAATGTATTGAGATCTTCGATATACATTTTGGTAGAGAAACATGAAAAGAGGAATTGGTTTGTTCGTGGAAAAATGTATTGTATGTTAGTAGATCAAAGTAGAACATCAAATGTCATCAGGACTATTAAAACCGTTGGATATTCCAGAATGGAAATTGTAACACATAGCGATGGACTTTGTCGTAAGCTTTCCGAGGTCAGCAGAGGTCAGAATGCTATTTGGGTAGTAGTTGATCGTTTGAAAAAGTCGACCCATTTTCTGCAAATCAAAGTAAATTTCAGTATGGAACAACTTGCACAGTTATATATCAGAGAGATAGTCAAATTGTATGGAGTTCTAGTCACCATTATTTCCGATAGAGACTCGAGTTTCACATCAAAGTTTTGAGAAGCTTATAGGAAGCCATGGGGAAGAAATTGAAGTTTAATACTGCGTATCATCCACAGACGGTTGGACAATCAGAAAGAACCATTTAAATTCTTGAAGATATTATGAGGGCATGTGTTTTGGATATTGGCAGTAGTTGGGAAACACATCTACTATCAATGGAGTTTGCTTACAACAATAGCTTTCAGCCTTCTATAGGAACGATCCCATATAAAGCTCTCTATGGTAGGAAGTGTAGATCCCCTATCTATTGGGATGAGGTCAGAGAGAATAAAATTTTGGGTCCTGAAATCATTGAACGAACAGTTGAGACGGTTAACAATATTAGAGCCAGAATAAAAACCGCACAAGATCGACGAAAAAAGTTACGTTGATGGCAGAAAAAATGATTTGGAATTTCGAATGGGTGACAAGGTTTTTCTAAAAGTAGCAACAATGAAGAGTGTATTGAGATTTGGTAAGAAATGAAAGTTGGGACCACGATTCATTGGACCTTTCGAAATTCGTGAAAAGATTGGTATTGTCTTATCGACTTACCTTGGAATTCGCAGCAATACATAATGTGTTCCATGTTTTGATGCTCAGAAAATAAATTCATGACCACAATCACTTGGTAAGTTATCAGACATTGGAAGTACAAAAAGGCTTATCATATGAAGAAGTCCCGACAATGATTTTGTATAGAAAGGTACACTAAGTAAGGCAGAAAGAGGTGCCTTTGATCAAGGTTCAATGGCAAAATCATGGACTTGACGGGTTAACTTGGGAAAATGAATAAGAATTTAAAATCAAGTATCCCGAACTCTTCGATTAGCCAATGTAAATTTTCGAGGACGAAAATATTTTGAGGGGAGATTGGAAGCCCCGAAAATCTCATAAAATAGAATTTAATTGTTTTAGATGCTATATTTTATATTTTAGAAAAATGGGGGACTAAAGTGATATATGTATAAAATTCAGTTTTATTTGGGTCAAACATTTAGATATTGATAGAACGATGATAAGTCTATCAATATTGGGCCAATTGATAGCTCGTATATAATTATTTATTTTAGACACGAGAAAATGTTAATTTGAATAAGTTAGATCCAAGATATTTAAGTCTAAAAAAGTCGTTATTAATTGATTTTGATTCCGTATAATTCTATCCTACCAAATATTCAATTGTCTTTTTAACTTAAATACTATGTCTTTACCTCTTCATTCTCACATCAAAATATATATAAACAAATACACGACAACAGTAATATAGGCAGAAAATAAATATTGGAAACGTGCATTCTTTTTCTTTCGAGATTTAATTGATCTAACGAAATAAGATTACGAGATGCAAGTGGTTTGTCCCGTTTGGTTTAATTTTTTCATATTGATAAATATTATGCTAATAAAAGATATGATACGATATGGCCATCCGATACCAAAGATATGATATATTATGAGCAGTTATCGATTTATATAGATATGATATGATGGTATGATTATTTTGATACGTGAATTGATATTTTTATTCAAGATTGCACAATTATTCGTGTCTTACTAAGTATTCTCATATACTCACTATTTTTTCTATCTCTCACATATTAGAATGGGTCATTGATTGGCCGACAATGAGGTGTCATTGTGCTTGAATTCATTGGTCTGACAACTTAAATAAGGTGTAACGTGGCTGAATATTTAAAGTTTCCAGCAATAAATCTTAGTTCTTTATTTCATGGACTTTCTTTCGAAATTTGGAACAAAAGTTGTTTGAATATAAAATTATGTACGGTGACTCGATGAGTTGAAGCTAGTTTCAATTATGTTGGTCTTCTTTATTCAAACTTGTTTCTATTATGTTATGTCTTCTTTACTGTTAAAAATTTCAGCTTAAATAATAATGTTGATTTAGAGTTTTAACCATATAGTGGGTATTTTTGGCAAATTAACTTATGGTCTCCGTGCACATTCAATTAAAATGATTGATTATAATAACTGTGAAAGAAATTTGTCACATTACCTAGGTCAAAATTTAATGTTAATATAACGAATGATAATTATTATTTATCCATAAAAATAAAGGATTTGCAAATTTTCTGTGTAACTTTGATTATACATAATGTTATGTATAATTTTATGTCTCGGTGCTAAATTTTATTAAAACTTTTGATGACGACTTCAATTATAAAGTTGGGTCGTTACAACAAGACTACAATAGTATCATCAATAACGAATATCAATTATGCTTTTACTTGCGAAAGAATCAAAAGGTACACAAATAAAGTAACTGGTGATCCTATTCCCTACATTCTAAAGAAGTATCCAGTAGTTGCTACAAATTCTTCCACCATTTCACAAGAAAAAACATTGAGATGACCAGGAGCTCCCTTCCCCAGTCTATGCTCAGGCTGACAAAAGGGAGAAGAGAAATAGATAGTATAATGGCAACTACAGGATTATGAAGAAAAACTGAACGGAAATATAATGGAAAGCGGAAACAAGCATTAATACAGAAAATGTTAAACCCTGGTCGTTTAGATACTAGTAAATGAGCTAATATATTAAGTTCAAGAAGGTAACGAAATACACGTTTATAGCAACAGCATGCTTTCCAACTTCCACTAACCGGGACGGAACTTCCTTGTTTGTTTACACAAAAACAAAAGGCAGCTTGGAAGCTGTGAAAAGTTTTTAGAGGCATACATCACATATGAAATATCGAAACCAGAAAGTCAATTTCCCAACAGAACAGGAGGGTAAACTGAATTGACACTCCGTTCTTGCAATTAATGCTTGGACAGAATATCTGATCGACATAAATTTGTACACACACTCAATCATAAGCTTTCTCCCAATCATCCACTACATCATCGGACAGCTCAGTGCTAGTCCCTTCTTGCCGTGCAGGCAAATTCGAACCACTACCTTCAGGATTAGTGCCCAATACAGAACTATTTTCCGGCTGCTTCAGAAGATACTCTTTTTGAACAGAAGCAGCTGATAATTTTGAGGTGCTTTCAGATTCCAGAACTCTCCACATGTTGGCTGATGCTGCAATTGGAGCTTCCTTCCCCTCCAAGTTAGAATCAGTAGCAGTTCCTGACCACTCCTCAGCACCCCACAAGCCGTCCTTCCAGTCAGAATCCTGCACCACCGCTTTCTTCCATGGATTCCCTTTCTGGGGTGCCATACCACTTCCATCCTTGGATGCCACAGAAGATCCCCAAGTATTAGCACCTGAAGTTGTAGCTGATGCACCACCAATTTGAGGAACTACAACCGCTCCATGATACGCAGATCCCTGATCTAATCTCCTCATAGCAGTTGCTGCTCGGGCTGGATCACTGAAGACAGCCAATGCATTCTTATCATTCAACCAGGCTAGTTCACATTCCCCACCAAACCTTAGAACCAATGCACTGATATCTGAATCCCGAGGCATATCAAAAAGAGCAACAACGAGTCTAGGATCCATGTCGACCAGAGGATCAAAATTTGGTGGTTGCAACATGCTACTAGGATTAGAACATTTTACTCCAAGCACACGAGCTGGAGCTTTGGACTTGGGTGTAACATGAACGACAACAAATCTTTTTGGCTCCCAACCAGCAGCATTCACAGAAAGCTTCCACCTTTCCGCTATCAGCTGAACTGCATCCCTCTTTTCTTTCAACATGGGGCAGAAAACATGGACTTTAAGAGCATTGACTCCACCTCTACCTCTGCCAAGGACCAGATATTTGCATCTCTCTTCCACAGACAACACCCACTTAGGGTCACGTCTGAGAAGTTCTGACAGCACTTCAGATATTGACATACTCTCACCAAAATGAAATGAGTCCAAGTTTGGGGAAGTAACTCCGAAAGCATCAGCAAGAACCTTTTTACGCTCCGTCTTTGTACATTCATCATCACACACGAGCTTCCTCTGAGAAAGAGGAATTCTCTTGCCATTTTCTTCAACTGGTTGTAGAGGTACGGGCAACTTTTGGATTATGCAGGCTTCAAGAACAATATCAACATTGTACCCTCCGTTGCTACCTCCAGCATCACAGGGAACGGTAGCAGTTATTCGGCCACAAGAACAAGTGATTGTAACGGAGAACTCACATCTTACATCAGGACATGGAGAGGAAGGATGACAAGGGGCAGTACACATATGCCTGCAATCACTCCTTGGAGCACCACATGTCTGCCCACAAGAAGCTCTTGCACAGGTAGTTGATCCAGCAGAAGAATCACAGGGTAGTGGATGACACGTTCTAGAGCATGCATGCAAGCCACATTGCCTTGTCTTGCCACAAAGCTTATTGCATCTAATATCCTTTGACCCACAAGGAATGTTCCTGAGGATGACGTGCCCACCAACACACTCCTTTGCAATAGGAACCGAGCACGGTGGGCACTCCCCAAAATGGCAGCTATGAGAAGATGGATGACCACAAGGCTGAGGAACTGAGCAATGGTATTCACATGAAGGGGCAGGCGTACCACAAGACAGTGGAGGAGGAATTGAAGTTCTACCACAAGCACAAGTCAAGTCAGTGAAAATTGTCTCCAGACAGGGAGGACAATGACCACTGTGACACGGTGATGTGCAAGAATGCTGTCCACACCTTAGCTTCTTTTCACACAGCATCGAGCACAAATGTGGATTCCAATCAACAGAGGGACTATTGTTAGAATTAGAAAGTGGGCAGCATCGTTCATTGCACCGATGCCTTCCACAATTCTTCTTCCGACCACAAGGTTTATCACAAGTAAATATCTCATTCCCTGTGACAGTTCTGTAGCACTCAACAGTTCGAGAAGTTGAGCCACAGCGACATTTTTGGCTGACGAGCACAGGACACGGTGGACAAACACCAGAATGACAGACATCCAGGCAGCTATGCAGTCCACAAGGGAGAATCTTGCCACAGATCTGTGAACAAGTTGGAATCAAATCCAAACAACTCTGCCTACTCTCCTTTAAACTAGTCTTACCACAGCAGCAAGTCTCAATCTTGCTTGGCAAAAATTCACATTCCCCACATGGGCCGGGATGGCAGATTTCAGGGCAGACATGATTTCCACAGTTAAGTTTCTTCTCACAAATTGAGCTGCATGAAAATACACCATCTTCCACCTTGAATTCTCCCTTCACAACCATATCTCCACAAAGAACAACTTCGGTCTTCTTCTTGCAGAAACAAGCAGCATTAACAAAAACCTGGCACGGATCGCAAGGACCTACATGGCAGACCCTTTCACAATGATGACGCCCACAATCAAGAAGCTTATCACACCTCTGCCCACAAGTGAGAACAGACTTTCGATCAGAGCATCTCGTAGAAATAACTTTCTTTTTACAAGGGCACCTACATGGTGGAGCAAAAGCCTTGCAAGGGGGACAAGGACCAGGATGGCATTGCAAAACACAAACATGAGGGCAAAGATCATCTTTACTCATACCAGTACCAGGAACTTCTTTCTCCAATGGTTTTCCACAAGGCTCTCCACACGAATGCGGTGTCAAATACAAATCTGAAGGTGGGTCGGGTCTCTTCCCGCAAAAGCAGATATACCGAATCTCCTTAGATGACATGAGCTGCACAGATTGGCATCCGGGGCAACGCCAATTAAAACCTCGATCCTTCTCGGCTGATAAATCAGTAGAAGTGGGAGCCCTGGCCCATTTCTTAATGCAATTCAGGTGAAAAATTGAGTAACAGCTGGAGCAGGACCAGATGGGTGCTGATCTCCTAACCATATCGTAACATATCATGCATTCAACTGATCCCTTTAAGAGCTTCTCCTGAATTTCCTGCATAAGCTGGGGCATGTTCATGTTCTTTGACACCTTAGCTTTCTGTTTTTGACTGTTCCTCTCCCTCCCTATCTCCTTATCCCTCTCTATCCACTGATTCACATACTGACTAGGGTTTCCTCTTGCCACATGAACCCTGTTTTGATTCGGAATTGTAGGTCGAACCAACCTATGAATTGGCTCCCCAACATTTCCCTTGTCATTCCCATTCCCATTTCCACTTGCGCTCGAACTATTGACATTATCTGTCGGGCTTAAAACTGAAAAGGGTGCCGTGGCAGCATAACCACGTGGGACCCACTCACGACGGGAACCTTGAAAACCATTGTTTCTAGGTCGGTTATTATTATTCTCCCTCCTGCTGTTTTGCACTGAAGAGCTCATATTCTGACGCGAGACACTCCCAAAATTCCCTTCCCCCGACGGCGTAGAAACAGATGATTCCAGTAAACAGAACCCTATCTTCAATCTGTAATGGTAACAAAAAAACAAAACTTAACAATCAGATAATAGTACAGAATTCTCACAAATTTTAATGACCGTAAATACCCACTATCCAAATAAGCCCCAAGATTGATATTGAAACCCTAATTCTCATTTTCAACGATACATACCATTCATTTCACAAAATTTAAGCTCAGTACAAATACTTCAAACTGTCCGCAATAATCACATCCCAACTTCCAAGCTAAAATAAGAAAAATATTAAAGTCCGCAAAATTATTACTTAAACCCCAATTTTGATTTCTATCAACTCAGTACATTTCTCCAAATTCAATCTCAATACAATTACCTCTGAGTATCGGCATATATGCTCACATCCCAACTTCTAAACTAAAACAAGAAACATAAATATTAAATACCCACTAATCTAACAGTCTCCAAGATTGATACTCAACCCTAATTTTCACTTCCTATGATACACACCATACATTTCCTAAATTTAAGCTCAATACAAAAGAACTTTCGTTATCCGCATGTATACCCACATCCCATCTTCTAAACTAAAACAATAAACATAAATATGATAGAATCGATAAATAACTGATGCAGCAAACTAAAACAATAAACATAAATATGATAGAATCGATAAATACCTGATGCAGCAAAACCGGAATATGAAGATTTTGTTTCCTTCTTTCTTCCTCCGGTGTTTGATAGATTTTCCAAACAGTATATAATTAAACGCGTTTGCCTTTTGTATATATTGTCCTCTATGAATTGTTGGGGAAACTTATTTTTCCCCTTTGTTCTTGATAGAGAGAAGATCTGATTGGAACTCTTTATAGAATGGGGCTGCTGTGTAATAAATGTATAAGCTTGGGGCGCAAGGCGGTTGGATTGGACCGGCTTCCGTGAAGCGCCGTATGTGCTTGTCTTCTGTGTATGCGTGTTGCCCAAACTAGAATTTGCTTTTTCCTCTATTCTTTGACCACGAAGAGAATATATATATATATATATGTGTGTGTGTGTTTTTTAGAAAGATGTTCCGTTAAAAA
>CAIGRN010064898.1:0-22987 GCA_903798345.1 Fraxinus anomala
AATGAATCGATAAATTATATTGCAAGTTCATTTGATATCTACTTCCTTTTTGGATAAATTGTTTTGTTTTCTTGTATGTCAGCTGTGATGCTATGTCAAGCTAGCTTTGACTGTACCATTATTGTACAGAATTAGTGGTTACAGCCCCAGTTAATTTTTGTTTCTGGTTTACGTTATATAGTAGTAAGTGAACTATCAACTCCTACTATCACACTTGGTATCAATTTCATATTCATTCGTTTGATAGTAACGTGCCACAAAGTGTTCTTACGCATTTGTCTTTACCTATAGCAGGTTTTTGTTATGTTGCCTATAACATTCGATATTGATTCGTCTGTTTTCTCGTTTAGCTTTGACAACCAGAATTATCTCGATGTGCTGATTTCAGTTAACATTAATTGGCGTCGTCTACTTGAAATACTTTAAAATGAGTACAAGACACATACATTGTGTGGTTATTCAACTAAAATCAACTGGTATTCATTAATTTTGTCACACGAAGAAGTTACACTAGGCTGCAAAAGAACAAGCTAAAGAACCCTCGCAGAAAAGTTGAGTATATAAATCTATTTACATCTATCCCTTGTTTGATCTCTATTATTTTTAATATATATTTTTTTTATCTTCTTTTCAACCACACGTCCTTCAATAAAATAATATTACACGTAAATTCAAAAAATTTCTTTATTTTTCAACAACACATTTTCAATCAATCTAATATTCTAAAATGCATTCTGAATTTAAAAAAGGGGCTCAAACATAAAATATTTAAAAAGGATTGAGGATAAACTTTTAAATACCAATTTTACCCGTATATATTTAGCTATATTTCCAATATATCCTTATTTCGGTCTACAATTTTATCCTTAAATTTTTTGCATTGTCAATTATGTCATTATTTAGTCTTAAATTTTAATGCATTAAGTTAATATTGCAACTTATAATATTAAACATGGTTGTCGATGTCCTTGATTTTTCATTACAAACATTATCATTAATTTATCACGTTTAAAAGACTCTTCATTTTTTTCTTTAAAACCAATATTTACATTCATTTGATACGTAACTTATATATTTTTTTTAATTTTCGTGTATTTAATTTATTGTTATATATAATTGTTGTTATAATAATATATAGATTGGTTTTTGGGTTTTTTTTTCCTATTATATCGGCATATAAAAATTTGTGAGTTTATACGACTTGAGTATATGGCTTCAATTGTCAAAAACATTTATAGTGAAATTCAATAATAAATTGAAACATTTTACACATCAATTTGTTATTTGAGACTATCGATTTCTGAAATTGTTATACAAAATGAAATGGTATCAACATGAACTTATATGTTTTTCGTGTTGTGGACAAATCAAAATATATTAGAACTCCGATTGTGTCTATGTTAATGTTCAAACATTCGGAAATAACCAAAAAATCAGACTGAAGGCTAGTTCATCGGGGAAAACATGAATTAGATTAAAATCCATCTGGTCACAGTGATAAAATCAGTTAAGAAAAAATCAGCGTAAAAATTGTAACCGGTTACAATTTTTGTGGGTTGTCGATTGATTTAAAAAAAAAAAAAAAACTAATAGTAAGATGATGAATAGGGCTTCTACCATTTTCCTATCGATCAAAATAACAGTAGCTCCTGTAAATAAAAAATCTAATTACAAAGAAAGAATATAAGTTCCCTTATATTATTCTCATACTTTGGATGATGTATTTGTGTTTGTGTGTATAAATATATTTTGTATACGTGAGAGAGATCAGAAATCTAAGAAAAAATGCCTTGGCTAGATTTTTAATAGCCATCAAATTTTTGATATGGAACGATGAGGGAGGTGTTCAAATAATAGGTTTTGCCTTCATGGGCCATGTATCTATAACAAGTTGTGGCAGATTTTGGGCCATTTAATTTACACTTTATTTTTATTTTGAATTTTTTGGGTAAATTTATTTATTTTTAAATTTCTAATAATTACCGATTTGACCATGGTTCGACCATTTGTCCCTTGACCCTCCATCTTTTTCGAGTCGATGTCTAAGTCAATTTTTAAAACATTGGAAATAACATGCAAAATGTAGTTTCCCTCTCATTAAGTCCAACAATTTAGTACCAGTAATTAAGAAATATTTTTGAATGACGATAATATTTTATAATTCGTCATTAAATTGACACTAAAAAAATTGTAAACCCCCGTACGCTGAAATCACACCTCTTAGTAGTCCATTCTATGGTTTCTTTAAATATATGTTTTGTGTCATAGTATTGTGTAGTGCAATAATTAGTTTACATGTAAAAATTGGTAAAATTTATGTAGTGATGTGTTAAATAAAAAATAATAATATACGTCAAAAGTAATGACAACTTATTTATAATTTTCAGTAGCAAAGCATTTATCCACTCAAATGATTTGTAATGATTTCAAGATACATATTATCCATATAGAAATAATCGTTAGACAACATACTGAAAAATAAGTTCTCCTTTCGTGCATCTCATTAACTTCAACAAATGATGAAAGATATTCATTCAAATTCAGGAGGAAACAATTTTCAATACGTCTATACTTCATAATGATCATTAACAAGGATCGATGACAAATCGTACCTACTATTGAAAATACACATTCTTGAACATGTATTCTCTCATGATGAATAACTATATGTCGCATTTTTTCATGAAGTTTCAATGCAAGCAAAAAATGTTTCAGTAAAATCAGAAAATAAAAAGAAGAAAGTCGTAGGACGTTTACAAAAAATATTGTGTACAAAAAGTGTTATTGTAATCAAAACATTACATTTCAATTTATTTAACATTTTCACATTGTATTATTTCATAAAAAACTTTTATTCATATATACTTTTTAATAATTTTGATTTTTTATTTAACAATATCAATCACCTCAATTACTTTAAAAAACAGTATTAATACTTCAAAAATAAATTACAAATTATCATTCACCAGACATATAAAACGTGCAACGCACATACTTACTACCAAAAGTTATTTAAAAATCAGCGAAAAATCTTGTATCCGCATCATTACAAAAAATATATTTCAAAATTTACTATGTTACATTATTGAAACCAAAAATACTAGATGACATATGAAATATGTTTACATATACTTTCTTCTAAAAATAGATCATCCACCACATTCTGTAAGTGATCCTTTTTGAATTCAACATATCTCATGCTCTCCATTAATGTCATTTCCTAAATTGATTAAGCTATTCAAAAAATTGATGATAGCAAAAAACAATCATTTTTTTTAAAACATATTTCGAATTGCATACACATACACCATTATGAAATAAATTGAATTTCCATAGAATATCAATGCACAGTTATATTGAAGCAAGAACGTAGATTTCTATACACAAATTCATGGTGTTTTCATTACAATTTTCACATTATCAAAAAAATAAATTCTGAAACATATCCACTCACAGTATACATCCTTACACACAGAAAATCAAATATTTAGTGAATATATTTTTTTTGTAAAAAAAAAAAAAAAATCAAATTGTGGATATGTGTAATATAGTGCGTATTATATTTTGAGGTAAATCTATAGAAGAACGAATTGGTGATTAGTTTTTCGTAATTTCTTGGTAACTGATTCGAGTGAGAGATGATGTAGTGGAGATTTTGGTTTGGAATGCGAAATGACATGATTTCAGGAATTTTGTGATTAATTTGACATGTTAAGGGCTTGTTTGTTGGAGCGCAATTTAAGGGCGCTTTGGTTGGAGTAAAATTAGCTAAGTCATGAATAGCCGTATGATTTGATTAACTTTTCACATTTCTATTTTACTATATAAAAATAGTATTTGTGGTTTAAAAAAGTTACATAGTATATTCTAAATATTTATTAAAAAATAGGTGTATGGCATAATTTCCCAAAAATCAATAGGGTTAGCCCATACAATTAGGAATCAAATCGATTCATTCAAAAATTTTAGTAGAAAATGGAGCCCAAGGCTTGAGGCCCATTCTAAAGAGAAATCAAAGCCCAAAATATTACCCACCATCACAGACACAGTTCACGGGCATACTTCCGTCTTCTTCACACACTCCTCAATCCTCATCTCTAACCTCCTGTTTCTGAACAATTCATAAGGTTTTCTTTGAAATAGAGACTCAAAAATCCAAAAACGTCAATATTCCAAATGTCTATTTCAATCCCAACACCCCTACAGACCCTCTCATCATCAATAACTTTTGCTGGCGGCCCGAGCCCAGCCCAAATATTCTTTAACATAAGGTTTCCACATCATTCCCTTACTGACTCCAGCAATATTCCCTTGAAAACGACGATGATTTGTATGGGGGGTGGGCCTAGGACATACCCATGAGGAGTGTCGAAGTGGCATGGAAGAGAAAGCAGAGCAAGAAAGCCAAGCAGCTTCTCAAGGTTCGGTTGGCTCGAGAACGGCAAATTTACGAGATGCGAAAGCGGGTGGAGCTAAAGGCTGCGGTATCTGAACTAGAGAGGCCGTGGGAGGTTGTTGAGAAGGCTCCCACTTTGTTCTCTGTGAGCACTGACGAAAGTCGACGGTCCGGCTGACCGATTCCAGAAGTCCTGTGGGTTGGACTTGTGATCAGAAAGAGATGGACCGGAACTGTTCAGACCCGATACTGGGATGCCCACAGTAAGGTTTTTCCCCAATGGGGTTGTTCATAGCATCAAGCCCTATGGGAAAATTGAGAAACCTACCGATGGGTCTGATGTATTTAATAGTTCGGGCCCGGGCAATGAAAGTCACGGGGATATTGGTTTGCAAAGAAAGGGAGCTGGGGAAATAGAGGAAGAAGAACTCCAGACAGAAGCAGAGGAACAAACCAGAGAAAGGGGAAGAAGAAGGAACCAACGGACTCAACTGACATTTGAATGGAATTGAATGGAAACGGCGTTGTCGGTACTATTTGTTAGAAATCGTCTTTTACTTTTGAGTTTGGAAGCACGACTTTATACATGTATAATTCTATATGTACAGCCATGTGCGAAGAAGGAAGAGAGCTGGCGATTTTTCTGCCAAATTGGTTGTTAATTGAAGTGATTCAATTCAATCCTCTTCTTCTCGTTCTTATTTTACATTATTTAATCCCTCCCCCATTCTCTTTTACTTTGAATTTAGTATCATAAATTCCTTATTTCAGCTGGAGTAAATTCCAGTGTTGATTAGTGCGAAGCTGTGTTTGCGAGTTGTTGTTCAGCTCGTGACAAATGGTATCAGAGCAGGCGTATTATACTGGGCAATCGATAATCATGGATACAAGGTCGAAGGCGGTTGATGAACACTTGAACAAATTGGATCTGGAGATTGCTCATCTGGGTAATTCTTTTAAAGCCGTTACCAACAGGCCGGAGAACCAGTTGGCTTCCACTGATCAAACTCTCCTGGTAATTGGGCATAGGAAAAATTGAAGCTACGTTGTTAGATATGAATCATAAATATGAAAATTTAGTGGCCATGTTGACCCAGTTGTCTTCAGATATCAAAATGGGGCAGAAAAACAAAGGAGTCGAAGAAACTGTGGTTAAGGTGAGATCTGAGGGTGTAATATCTATCTCAGGAGCTAGTAACACTGAAAGTAGTACTCACACTAGAGGGGATTTAAAGGGAAATAATAGGCTGCCTAAGATTGATTTTCTGCACTTTGGGGGAGAAGAACCTAAGGAATGGCTTAGAAAAGCGATGGAGTATTTTCAACTCCATCAGATCCCACATGAGTTGAGATTGGGTATTGCTGAAATGTATTTGAAAGGTAAAGCGGACATTTGATTCGATGGTTTCCTTGAGAGACACCCTAATGCAGACTGGAGAATCTTCTCTGAAGAGTCGTTTAAGAGGTTTGATAAGAATACTGAAATTATTGAGGACGAAGGTAAATCAAAGGAGGAAAGGGAATCTGAATCAGATGAAAAGGAAGTTATGGAGATTTCTATCAATGCCTTGGCAGGAAATCCAGGGCATAAAACTATTAGAGTTCCTGGAATTTTAAAGGGGAGGAGGATATCTATTTTAATAGATAGTGGAAGCACACATAACTCCATACATGAGAGACTGGCTAAGGAGCTGAAGTACACTACTGAGGAAACCAAAACCATGACAATGAGAGTGGCTAATGGTGAAAAGCTGGAGAGTAAGGCTTTGAATCAACTACTGGTTTGGAAGGTGCATAACTGGGAGTTCCAGTATAAATTGAGAACACTGAAGCTAGGAGGTGGTGATATGGTATTGGGAGAGAACTGGATGAGTCAATTTGGCGTCACAAAATTTGACTTTATCGAAGGATATGTGAAGTTCAAACACCAACAGGAAGAGGTCATCTTGAGGAGTGAAGGTTCAGAACCACGGGTTAAAATGATGGAAGTAAGAGGAAATGGAGAATTTGTTTAGAAGGTGCAATTATGGAGTGGCTGGGCATTTATACAATATTGTGGAGAAAGAGAGAGAATAAATTCCATGCCAAATCACTGAAGTTATTAGCCAATATATAGAGGTATTTGAAGAACCAACAGGGTTGCTACCTCCTAGATCTCATGACCATCATATTCTGTTAAAAGAGAGAGCACAACCATTCAAAATTAGGCCCCATAGATGCCTTTTTATTCGTAAAACAGAAATACAAAGGCTAGTGATGGAGATGCAAAAATACAAATTAAATCAACAGTTACAGGAGAACCTTTCACAGGCAAGTGGAAGGATGAAGCTTTATGCTGATAAAAAGAGACCAGAAGGTCATTTGTTGAAGGTTATTGGGTATTACTTAAACTCCATCCATACAGGCACTAGTCACTAGAGCACAGGTAGAACTACAAGCTGGGCGCAAGGTAATTTGGTCCTCACCAGATTATCAAGAAAATAGGGGCAGTAGCATATCAGTTGGCACTACCTGAGGGTCAAAAATTCCATCCAATTTTCTCTGTGTCATTGTTGAAGAGGAAGTTAGGTGATAAACATATGCAGGTACTACAGTTACCTGTTAATAGTCATTCCCAACAGGGAGAACATTACCCACTCTCCATCTTACAATCAAGGATAGTAGAGCACCGGAACCGCACAGCAAGGCAATGGTTGATTCATTGGTCAGATCTTCCACCCGACAGTGCAACTTGGGAGGGTGCGGAATGGGTTAAAGCTAAATTTCCCAATTGTAGATCTTGGAGACAAGATCAAAGTGAGGGGGAGGGTTGTTATGTGAAGATTAGCTGGGGAAATAGAGGAAAGAAGAACTACCAGACAGAAACAGAAGAACAAACCAGAGAAAGGGGGATGAAGAAGGAACCAACAGACTCAACTGACCTTTGAATGGAAATGGGGTTGTTCGGTACTAAGTGAAACTGCGTCGTTTTATTCCAATAATTGTTATTTGTTAGAAATCGTCTTTTACTTTTGAGTTTTGGCAGCACGACTTTATATATGTATACTTGTATATATACAGCCATGCGCGAATAAGGAAGAGAGTCGGTGATTTCTCTGCCAAATTGTTTGTTAATTGAAGTGATTCAATTCAATCCTCTCCTTCTCGTTCTTATTTTACATTGTTTAATACCTCTCCCTTTCTCTTTTACTTTGAATATAGTATCATAAATTCCTTATTTCAGCTGTAGTAAATTCCAGTGTTGATTTGTGCGAAGCCGTGTTTGCGAGTTGTAGTTTAGCTCGTCACAGAATGCAAGAAAAATGAAACCTGGATTGGATAAAGAAGGAAATGTAGATGATTTTACAGCATAAAATTTTAAGGAAGTGTCAAATGAAAGTAATAGTGAAACTTATCGAAACAGAAGGTTTGGGAAGAAGGGAAATAGGAGAAAGTATTCAAGTGATTCAGGTGCAAGGGAAAATGGAGTTTACAGTAGAGCTGGAGAGCGTAGGAGGAAGTTTATGAGAAGAGTAAAGATTCAAAATTGTATGACATGAATGTGCAAAACGATGGGAGTTATGGGTTTTGAATGGCGAGTTAAGGATGTGAAGTAGTTTTGTTCAGTGGAGTTCTTTGAGCATATATAGCTTCAGTATGATCATGGAAAATGGAAATAGAAGTGTTTAGCTAACTGCCTTGATTTAATGGTGGAAACTTCAGTTTATTAATGTTATGAAAATGGTATTTCAAACTTCTTGGTTGTTGTCTTTGGTGTCTGAGAGCTAAAGATATGGAAGATTGTCAGGTATTACATACTAACCATTTTGTTTCTTCATTAAGTACTGATGTATGTATCGTTCTTGTTGTTGCTTTGGCATTTGGCTTGTAGATTGTATATTTAGAACTGACTATGACTGCTACTACATGCATAATGATTTTTGATAGAATTCATAGAATATTTACCACTGTCAAAAGCAATTCTCTTTTTTGAATGACAATTCATGTATTCTACAATAGTATTAGAATCAATTTCTCCAAAGTAACTCTAGGTGGGCTTTTAGTCAACTTAAATAATCCCATATTTGTGTTGGTGACTCAAAATTTATGAGAATAAGGTTGAGTTTGTTGTTTAGGTGGAACAAGCTTTTTTACACCCTTCAAGTTTTATTAGCTCGATGATATGTTTAACCAGAGTGTAAATTGGTTACTACCCTGAAATTTCGAAGGGAACTTTAACTTAACCTAAATTATACCTATTATCAGGTTTATTTTGCAGAAGCCTGGTTATGTTTTACACGTTCAACAGTTGTACAGAGTTCTTCCTACTGAGAGTTTGTTGACAGCTTAACACAAGTTTTGAAGTAAAAAACCAAACAAAAGAGAATAGTTTGCTGAACTCTGGGAAATATGGGAGAATATTTTACAGATCCAACTCTAGTGTGGAGATGCTGAAATTCAGGAAAAATGACTAGAAAAAACGGTAGTAGTTCACCAGAAAGAAGAAAACAGAAACTTGTACATACTCCTGCTGGAAGCTTTGCTGCTACAACTTTGAAGCGCCCAGTTTCAGGGAGTTTCCCCGACTGGGATTGTGTGTATGAACAGGTGAAAAGCTTTTACTCTGGTCATCAATTTTACATGTTTGACTAAGATTATAAGTAGCTTTTTTGGGGCTTATTTGGTTACTGCTCTTGATATTGCCCGGTGGAACCTAAATGGGAAGATTCCAGATATATTTAAACCAGTTTCAAGAAAACAAGGAAACATCACTCAATGCCTAGTTGATCGATTTTTGGAATTCTACTTAATATAAACACCATTTTAAGTACTTTATCGGGATTCATATATTCAATCTCGAGTTTACTAGAAATATAAAGTTCTCAAAATTGTCCGAGGAAAAGAAGTGATAAAAGATTATTTGACTTAAAGATAGATTTGATTGTTTAGTAAATGCTGGTTTGAATCCTGAGAAGTGATAAAGATTATCAAGAATTTATCATTTCATTCACTAATTGAAACAAAACTTGATTTTTACAATGGATTCGATCCATTTGACCCTTGACCTTTTGCCTTTTCCAAGTCAATGTCCTGTCCAATTTTCAAATAATCGTGACTATGTTAATGGATATGCCTTTAGGTTAGGTTATTTCAAATAGTTGTGACTATGTTAATGGATATGCCTTTAGGTTAGTTTATTGTGACCCAAAATTGTAAATATAATTGAGCAATGACAGAAGAAAAATCTCGCCCGTATCCATTTTTCAAAGATGTTGATTATTATGACTTTAGGTTGGTTTATTGTGGCTGGAAAGCTTTCGTGTGTGACAAACGTGATTTCTATTATGATAAATAGTTGAATTTGTGACCTGTATTTTGAAAATATGGCTTATGAAATTTTGATGATTGAGTAGTTAGTTTTAGCCTTATATCTTCTTGGATGAGATATTGTTGATTTGTGGATGGGATTTTTTGATTTGGGGATTTGATTTGGGCAATTCTGAATGGCTTATCTGGGATCTGTAAGAGAGTAATTAAAATATAAAAATTAAAAAAAAAAAAAATTGATCCTATAAGATAGCAACTAAAATATAACATTTAGAAAATTTGGATTTTTAAAATTATTTTGTTTTGATAATATCTGATTTTTCATTATAGAAAAAGAAATGTTAGAGCTTTGCATAATTTTCTCACCCAAAATTTCCCTTGACTAAATAGCCTACGATAGTCTTTCGCCCATCTAAAAGGGTCCCCTTTCTTGACCAATCAAGGTAACACTAAATTCTCCAGACTTGGACTTTGTCCTTGGCTTGGATTAGAAATGAAGCAATTGTAGCGTTACGCTGTTAATATATACTTCTGGCCTAGTCTTGTGTCAAGCAAAAGCCATGTCTTTCAAGATTGCTTTAATAGTGCTGTATTTTCTAGTTGGCCAAGCAACAATGGAAGATGTCGGGTTCAAATTCAATGGATTCCAGTTGGCAAACCTGAGTCTCAACGGCATAGCCGGGATCACCTCTAGTGGCCTCTTAAAGCTAACAAATGCCACAAAACAAGAAGTCGGTCAAGCCTTCTATCCTAGTCCCATCAACTTCAAGAACTCAAATGGCTCGGCCTTTTCTTTTTCCACTTCCTTCGTCTTTGCCATAGAGTCTGAATATCCGGATTTAAGTGGACATGGGATAGCTTTCGTGCTTGCGCCGACAAGAGGCCTTCCAGAAGCTCTTGGATCCAAGTTCCTTGGCCTCTTCAGTGAAACAAATAATGGCAATTCCAATAATCATGTTTTTGCGGTGGAGCTGGATACAATCCAGAATAATGAGTTTCGTGATATCAATTCCAATCATGTTGGTATTGATATAAATGGTATGATATCTAATAAATCAAAACCAGCAGGATATTATGCTAATGGCAATGGCGTGCTTCACAACTTGACTCTTTATAGTGGCAAGCCAATGCAAGTTTGGGTTGAATATGATGGTCTAGCCAAAAAAATCAGCGTCACACTAGCTCCACTTAATGCAAATAAACCAAATACTTTTCTCTCCCTGTTATGCGATCTTTCACCTATACTTAAACAAACCATGTACGTTGGATTTTCATCATCTACTGGTTCAACACTAACATCCCATTATGTTTTGGGCTGGAGCTTCAAGGTGAATGGCATATCTCAAAGGCTCGATCCATCTCGCCTTCCCAAGGTACCTCGAACTGGACCGAAGGAGAAATCTAAATTTTTGACAATTGGCTTGCATACTATTTCGTTGGTTTTGTTGTTGACAGCCATATCAGGCATGGCTTATTACACGAGAAGGAAGAAAAAGTATGCGGAAGAGCTAGAAGACTGGGAACTTGAATATGGACCTCACCGATTCAAGTACAAAGATTTATACGTAGCCACCAGAGGGTTTAGAGAGAAGGAGCTACTAGGGACTGGGGGATTTGGTAGGGTGTTCAGAGGTGTCTTGCCTACCTCTAAAGTTCAAGTTGCTGTCAAGAGAGTGTCGCATGAATCAAGACAAGGAATGAGAGAATTTGTGGCAGAAATTGCCAGCCTTGGCCGGCTACGCCACCGGAATTTAGTGCCACTTTTGGGTTACTGCCGGCGTAAAGGTGAGTTGTTATTGGTATATGAGTACATGCCAAATGGAAGTCTAGACAAGTTTCTCTACGACCAACCAAAATTCACTCTCAATTGGGACCAAAGATTTCGGGTCATCAAAGGTGTGGCATCCGGACTTCTATACCTACATGAAGAGTGGGAGCAAGTAGTGGTTCACAGAGACGTAAAGGCTAGTAACGTCTTGCTTGATGGTGAATTTCATGGAAGATTAGGGGACTTTGGCCTTGCAAGACTGTATGATCATGGAACCGACCCTCAAACTACGCATGTGGTTGGTACTCTAGGGTACCTTGCCCCAGAGCATTCAAGAACTGGCAGGGCCACAACAAGCACTGATGTATATGCCTTTGGAGCCTTTCTACTTGAGGTTGCTTGTGGTAGAAGGCCTATAGAGCAACGCGCACCCACAGAAGACATAATTTTAGTGGACTGGGTTTTCTCCCACTGGACTAGAGGTGAAATTTTACAGGCCGTTGACTCAAAATTGGGTAATGAATATGTGAAAGAAGAGGTGGAACTGGTATTAAAACTTGGGTTAATATGCTCTCATTCTGATGCTGTTGCTAGGCCAAAAATGCGGCAAATTCTGCTGTGCTTAGAGAGCGCTGTCGCATTGCCAGGGTTGTCATCACTCCGTATTTCTGGAGCTGGCATAACATTTGCACATGGTGAAGGCTTTGATGAATTTATTATGTCACATCCATCTTCAGTGAGCAAGGCATTTTCGTACTCTTCCTCCGTTGCTGACTCCTTGCTATCTGGTGGTCGATGATTATCTGATGTAGTGTATTATCGTATTGATCTATCTAGACCAATAAATAATAAGATCACTGATAGAATTGTATTGTATTGTATTTTATGAAACCGCACATGAATTAAATTAATTTCCTTGCATGCAAGTCATATTCATTCTTTCATCAAAATGTTATTTTTTTCAGAAAAAACAGTGACAAGCCTAGCTATGATAGCATGTTAAGAATAGTATGCACACACGGTCACTTCTAGCTTCCCCTAACTATGCATAGGTGAAAGAGGTGAGATAGAAATAGATGATGATTACGGATAGATAGTTAATGTAATAAAACTAATATATAATAGCTTATGCAAAAATAAAAAAATGAAAAAATTAAGTTAACATATAAGAGCTTGTGCTATAATCTAAAAATAAATGGAAAATTGCAGCCATGGTACCAAATATTTCATTTTATTGTAGACTTGACCCAAACCTTTCATTTGTGTCACCCACGATACCAAATCTTTCAAAAATTCACAGATGGAATTCGAATGGATGAAAACTGTTAATTGACTCAAAAAATTGACTTTGACCAATTTTAAAAGGGGTAAATGATAATTTTGAATTAAAATAAACGAAAAACAAAATATCAAAAACCAAACCCAAAATCTCCCCACTCCCCCTTCCCCCGCACCCACCCCAAAACCAAACACTAAAATACAGCACCACCACCGGCCAAAAGCTCCCCTACCCCACCCCATTAACGCCAACCAAAGCATCGTTTGAAATGTTGTAGGTAAAGGGCTATTGATATGTGAGAAGAGTTGCAAATTGCGATGGATGAAATAATTACTAGAAGATTGCAAATCATTTTCACCTTTTTGTTTGGTTTTAGAAATTGAATTGGAAATTAGAGACGGCGATTGGGTGATGGAAATTTTGTCATAGGAGTTTTGGAGTTTCTTTATGGGTTTGATAATGGTGGTGGAAATTTTGATGAGTCTCTTGAGTGGTGTCGGCGTATGTGCTAGCGTTGGGTGGTGTCAGTGGTATGACCAGATTTCCCTTAGGTTTCTCTTGAATAAATTCTTGGGTTTTTCTTGGATTTCAATTTATCATCATTTTCTACACCGATTTCTTGAGAAGTGGACTCCATTAATGGCTGGTTTTTCATTTCTTGGGATTTTTTTTTTATGCATGCTCTATGAAACTTAAGGGAAATGACAATATATATTTTTGTTTCAGCCATATTTAGAATCCTCTCTTGATAAGGTCTGTTGATATGGAGTCTTCTTCTCACTTTTTTTTAAAGCTTTTTACTGAATCATTCATCATTTATAGTTGATTTTTGGTTGCCACAAGAACTGACTTCCTGCATCTGAATTGTGAATCTCAACTCTACAAAAACCATCGGCATTGGTGCTATCGACGACCATACCTACGTTAGGTAGCGATGGCTGTGACAGTGACAATGTTTGATTTTCACGGGTGGGGGTGGATAACTTTTTGATTTTTATTTTTATTCAAAGATACAATTTTACCCATTTTAAAATTGGTCAAAGTAAAATTTTTAAGTCAATTAACGGTCAAACTAACGGTTTTCATCCTTTTGGACTCCAGACGTGAATTTTTGAAAGATTTGGTATCGTTGGTAACACAAATAAAAGATTTGAGTCAAGTCTATAACCAAATGAAATGTTTGATAACGTGATTGCAATTTTTCCAAAAATAAATTATTGAGTTGGCAGCATCTTAACAGCCCCATAGAACAGGCTGATCATTAAATTTAATGACCACGTTATTAACTGTTGTTAGATAAGACGGAATAACCTTTGGTGAAACCAAATTAAAGTGTGATGACTTCATTGAATTTGAATTATATATAATCATACAACTTGTCATCCTATATATTTTGTGGAACATAATATAATTTTATTAAAAAAGTGCAACCTGTTGTAAAACTATAAGATAAATATTGATGATTATCTATTCTTATCATCATACATAAATATGTCTTATTTAGTTTAGAGGGTCTATTTCATTTTAATTGTAATTTTAATTTTAACTCTATACATACGGGTATTGATTATCAATAAAATACACAATTAAATTTTGGCTCTCTATTTATTCTTTATATTTCTTTTTCATTTCTTTAATTATATAATACGTCGTCAGCTCGAACGCTTTTATCTAATACTATTTTGCATTAGAAAAAAAAATAGCGATCGAAACTCTCTGCACCAAAGTTTTTACCTAATTTCACATTGTGATTTTTTTCAATATTACACGTCTCTGCACCCAAATTCCCAATTATGCGCTCAATTCTAATATTCCATATCTTGCACTCAATTTTGGAAATCTTCTATCTTTGTCATTTACTTGAATATTATGATGGAATTTGCATGTATGTCTTGTAACATAATAATTTATTTTCTCCATTAAAATTTAGTTGTATGGGGGTTGTGTAGAAAATTTAATATGTAAATTATGCACGTCAATTGCTAAAAGTAATGATTTTAATAGTTTTAATTGCATATTAAATTAAAGTAAACATTATCTTGTGATTATGTGAGGGAACTAATGATGTAAATTATTATCTTTGTATGAAAAAAATATGTAATTATATAAATTGATTAAATATTATTTTATGGTATTGATATATATAATTTGTTATTGTCCTATCACAATGTGATTAAATATTTTTTTATGTTCGTTTATAAACCTTAAATTGATCATGTTGTTACTCCTGAATAAGTACAACTCTAAAAATAATTAATATTCTGCTATAAAATATACTTTTGAAAAGTTAATTTTTTAAATAATAGTTTGTTGGTGTTATTGAAGTAGAACAACATTATTAATATTCTAAAACAATATTAATTGTTTCAAAAGAGCATGATATTACAATTTTAATATTCCAAAATAATATTGATCGATTTTTGGATAAAAGCACAAATTGTAATTTTCAATATTTTAGAAAAATATTGATATATTGCTCTTGAAGAAGCAAATATATAATTTCTGAAAAGCTAATGTTTTGAAATAATAGTTCGCCGTTGTCCCTAAACTCTCACAAATATTATAATTAATATCCCTAAAGAATATTACTTACTCTTGAAAAACATGAATTATAATTTTCAATATTTCAGAATAATATTGACATGTTACTCTTGAAATAATAATAATAAATGTATTCTTGAAGTAGCATATTTTAATTCTCATTAATATTTTAGTTAACTTTTATTTGCTTTCAAAGAATATAATAATATAAAATCTAACATAAATTACGTTTCTACTCCTAAGAGTAAATCCCCATATAATTTATTACTTTAAAAAATAATATGTTATTACTCCGGAAAAGCATTATGTTATTGTTATTTAGGAACGAAGTACGATTCAAACATTTGAATATTTCAGAAGAATATTGTAAAATTATTTGAATCAATTAATACAAATCAGTCTTCTTGAAGAATATTGCATTGCTCTGAAAAAAGAACAAATTTATATTTATTAATATTCTTGAAAAATATTATTCGGTTATTTCTTTAAGAATCACAATTTAGATGTTTCAATGTAAATATTATATTGATTCTAAAGAGTTGCAATTTTAATTAAATTACTTCTAAAGAATATTGTTTTGAGACTCCAAAAGTCACTATTGTGTGATATGAAGGGATAAATTTACTATTGCTAATAATTTGTTCTTCACTAAATAAAAGGGAAACGTGAAAAGTTTTTAATGGTGTTTCTTAATTGTACACTAAACTCTAGTGACCATTTTATTGTTTGGCATATTCAGTTGGACCATCACTAGATCAATAATATTGCAAAATTAAAAATTCAAATGTACATTTAATGAAGCATCAAAAGATTCTTCAATTCAATGAATTCTTATATATTATTTGTTCTCTTTATCGAAAATGGATCATCACTAGCTAAAATAGGGATTGAATTCCTTATTTTTTTAAAAAAAATTAATCAGGGTAATGGATAGGGTCTCATCATCCTCCATATTGATAATTTAGATATTATTTGTATCTAATAGATTTGATACACATTAAATGATTGCATGGTGTTTGCAATTTGAAATTTGCGAAATTATTGCTCAAATTTTAAATTATAAGCTTAAAATTCGAATAATACAATTAAGAAGATGCGTTTTGTTAATATTAGTGATCCTAAATCTCAACATTTTAATAAGTATTTATTGAGATGCCGATAAATGATTTAACATTATTACTTGTTGATTGTCTCCAATTAATTTAACTGAGAATAAAATGTTTCCAATTTCTATTTAGGGAATGCTATTAAGTATCGTGTCAATATCATAGTTTTCCCTATTATAATTCGCTTATGGTCATAGCCTGATTTTTTCATCTAATTATTTTGTTAGTACAATTATACATACAATTAATCTACCACATTGCACTAAGATGAAAAGTAGAGAATGTTGAAAAGAAATGCGTAGTTTGAACCATTATCTCAAATGAGTGGTTTTTAACAACGCAATTTGCTGATTGTCAATTTAACTGAACAATTCTCTCAACATTAAGGGAATGAATTAAAAAGGTGGAAATAATGTACAAATGTATAATTATTGAAATCCTCGCAAAAAATAATTTAAACCAAAAGTTCGAAAAATAATTTACTTAAATGCATTTACCGATCAAAGAGATCAACTATATCTCACACACCAGGTTTAAATACTTCAACTCGAATTAATGTCCTAAAAGACAATTAGTTAATATTATATTTGATAAATTTATAACACGTTTGAAACGTGATGATATTCGATTATAATATAAAAATCTCCAAACGAAAATGGAGCAATTAGTAAATATTGTCTCATTTAGGAGGCGTATAAGTATATAGACATATGAAAAGTATATAGACATAACAAAATGTAAAATCTCAGAATAAATCCATGTTCCTGATATGTTGAAAATTAAGATATATTAATAAGCTGTGCCATGAGAAAAGAAATAGAATCGAAAAGAAAAAAATGTCGATAGCACTTTTACACATAATGTACTACATCGTATTATGAATAGTGAGGAATCAAAATAAATTCGCCGAAGTATATTGATCGAAGAAATAATTGGCCAAATAAGTGGATGAAATCTTAACAAATTGAATTTACTAGAAAAACTTGAAATTTTTGAATTTATAATCCGAACTCCTAAATGTGTATACTTATGCAAAATGAAAATATAAAAAGTAAAGTTATAATATGAAATGTATAACTTTTTATATAATGAATTTCGCGAAAACTTGTGTAAAATATATAAGTTATCATGTGGTGGATGTAATCACAAGTCTCTATTTTATTAGTCCGATGTGCATGAAATTTGATATGTATATAATAAAGTTGACTATAGCCAACTCATCTGGCATGACTGTTAATATTACCTTGAAAATTTTAATATGCATGAAGCATATAATTCAAACAATATTATCATGAGAATAAGTAAATACGTGTTGTACTCTTTTTACCTTAACCAAGGTTTTGTTCCATTTGTTTTTCTGGGCAAGGTTTTTAATGAAATAATTTTTGTGGCATATTCAAAAAAGTGATGCACTCTTTTTCCTTCATTAGAATTTTTTCCACAAGATTTTTTCTAATAAGGTTTTAACGAGAATGTCAACAATATATAAGACATTTTACCCTCAAAATAATACTCTTATATGTATGAGATTTGTGAAGAGATCAACAAAACCTATTTTTCGAATCATTGTATTACTACAGTCATCAAATGTTGATAAATATTTCATACGAAGACATTACTTGAAGATTATAAGACAACACGAGATATACTTTACTAGAAATTAAAATATTGAATATATTGACCTACAAGATATGGATCGCTTGATACAAGAGTTTTTACTTACTGAAATCAGAAGAGTAGCTGTACTCTTTTTCATTCGATCAAATTTTTTCATATTGGATTTTCTTGACAAGGTTTTAATGAGGTAGTATTTTATTACTCCAAATTATTTGTACTTTTTTTTTTTTTCATTTGTTGGTATTTTCTCATCGAATTTTTGTCAAACAATATTTTAAAGAGATAATTATTGTACAAATAATCATCAAAGAGATAATGTTGTAAAATTATAAGATAAATATTGATGGTTATGTAGTTTTATAATCATGCATAAATAAGCCTTATCTAATTTAGAGAGTTTATTTCATTCAAAATGTAACTCTCATTTTAAACACTGTAAATACGACTTTTGATTATCAATAAAATACACACTTGAATTTTGACTCTATATTCTTCTCTCTATTTATACTCTATATTTCTTTTTTTATTTCTTTAATTTTATAACACTGCCAATCATTTTTTGTCCTCTTTTTAGCATCATTTGACTAATCGAATGTTTGGATAAAAGTGATTTAATTGTTCAAAGCAGTTTATAAACATGAGCCAAACACATATTATATATATATTTTTTCGTGCAACTATAGTTACAATAATTATTATGATAATTAAACATCTATTCATGAAATGAACTCATTTATAATTAATATAACGGAACAAATAAGTAACATCAAACAATTTTCCTTTGACCTCAAACGCTTATAAATAACACTTCAAAATGGACAACTAAACAACATAAAGAATGTCCCTTCTTTGTGCACGTGAGAGAGACGGAAATAGTTTTAAAATGGTGGAAGAAGGTGTGTACGATAATATTACATAAATAAGCTAAAATATCTAATATATTATTTCTTCAGAAGTAAGCAAGAATAACAACACATTATTATTTACTGTTTTTAATTAAAAAATAAATCTATTAAGATCCTGTTTGTCTACTATTAATTTAAAACTCTGTTTGCTATAGTAAAATTTTTTACCGCACATTCACCCAATAAAATATTCTACACATAAATCAATAAAATTATTTTAAATTTCAATCTTCTCCCACTAATGGAAGACAAACAAATGTGCATGCACAAGGTTTTTCAACTTATTACTGTTTGACAAGACGGACAGAGGGGTGGAATGGGTTCACGTGACCCCAAACTTTGGGCCTTGGGGCCAATTTTTTTTTTTAATTTTTTTATGTTTTTGTCTCAATTTTTAAAGTTATTATGAGATGTCAAATGAAGTCGAATTTTACGTTCTTAATATCATTTAGATGTGTTCGCGGCCTAATTTCTACGTCGTTAATAGTGTACAAAATGACCAACCGTAGCAAATATTACGGTTTGTCAAAATACGTCATTCCAAACTAGTATTTCTAGAATTTTGGTAACATGCTAACTTTGAAAATTATTTGACGATCGTATGTTAGTCGGATCCACAAATTGACTATGTCATCTCGAAGCACATTTCGAAAACTACATTATAGGTATATTGAATGGTCTAAACATATATCAAAAATAATTAAAAATGAGTCAGACATGCGTCTTAAAAAGAGACATCTAACTCGTCTTTAAAAAAAAAAAAAAAAATCCAATTATTACTATTTTTGCGATTCAAATTTCTCAATATAATTTATATCATTTTATTAGAAAATTTTAAATGGGATATGACATAAAAAAATTTTTGAACTTTATATTTGAAAAAGTCATATCCCATGTAAATTTTCGAATGTAAAATTACATAGAGTATGATTTTTTTTTTAATGTAAATTTTCGAATGTAAAATCCCTCACACATTTTTTTTAAAGTTTGATTGTGCTACCTAACTCAAAATATCTGTGTCCACCCCTTTTGTTTGATCTCCACTATTTAAAAACTATTTTTTTTCAAAATTCATTTCTAATTATATATTTTCAAAATAAAATATTTTACAGATAAATTCAAATTTTTTTTCTACATTTAATTAGATATTCTCCAAAACTTCACTATTACAAAACATATTTTCAAAAAAAGTAATTACAAAATGGAGCTCAAAGACGTTATATCATTCATTTCAATGTCCCCATTAGAAAGGATTACTTTTACATTTTTCATGTGTGAGGTTTTCATTTAAATTAAGGATTTTGCAATTTCTATGTAAAATAAATAAAAATAAATTGTATACGATGAATTACACAAGAATTAATGCTCATGTTTGAGCCACATTAAAATTTTTACCATCATTCTTCTATACATGTTTAATCATACATTTTTCAATAAAATAATATTTTTCATCACATCAATACTTTTTTTCTTTTTTCAATTACACATTCTCCATCAATCTACTATTTCAAAATAATGTGGCTAAAAATCACCCAATATAAGTACGATATTCTTTGACAACAATCCTAGTATGTAATGTAGAAAATAATTTTTTAAAATAAATAAATATAATGATGTCAAATAAAATAATGTCAACTAATATTGTCGATGAGTATCGTACACGTACATTTCCAGACATACGAACAACCCTTCCGCTTTCTCGTATATTCGAGCTTAGGATTAAAGCACGGAAATCGATTTCTCAAATATTCAACCGACGTTCGCACTCTTCTTAATCGACATCTCCTCCTCCTCCCCCTCCCCCTCGTACTGAATTAAATATGGCGACGGAGCAGTCTGTTATGGCGGTGATTAGGGCGGCACGACCGACTTTCCGGAATTCCCACGATAAGGTGGCTTTTGCCATCCATGCTTCTTTCCTCTCCGCAGGCTTCATCCTCCACTCAACAGGTCCCTCCGCCTTTGTAAACGACGTCCTCTCCTCCTCTTCCACTGGTAAGCACTTTGAATAATAAAGAAAACCCCTTTTTGGTTATTTTTCAATTTTTCTCTGCATATTTTTACCTAATTGTATTACACGTTACGTTGAGGAGCTTGAAAACCTAATTTGATTTTGAACACAATAAGTTCCTAGTTTAATTCTGTAGCGCCTTAATTCCAGGCTTCCACACAAATTATTTAATGGATTTCTTTGCGTTTCCACATGTGAATTTTGTTAAATATACGTCTTTTTTGATCTGTAGATGAGGTGGGACTTGAGAATTGGAATGAAGTTGAGGATAATTATGCATTTGTATACTCTAATCCCGACCAGGGTGCACAAAAAGTTCTAGTGAAGTGTATAGTGATGAACAATAGATTGCTTGTTGATGCTTTGAAGGAAGGTGATTCCGAACCTCTCCATCTTGAAATCAAGTAGGTTCAGTGTTCTCTCTTAGAAAGAAAAAATGTTTTGAGTCTTATTATGAAGTTGTTTTATTGAATTTTGCTGTGTCTGAGTAATGGGTATTTTGTTTTTGGTTATTTTCTAGTGTTAGTGACTATGCCGAAGGGAATGCTACTGCAAATTACAGTTTCAAGAATTTGAGGAACCTGGTAGCAGATGTTGATAAAGAACTCTTGGCTAAACTGCATGGTTCAGCTGCGAGGCCATCTGCTCATTCATCAAGGTATTTTATTTGTATTAATATAAATTGATTGCTCTAAATATCGTCTAATACATGCATCGGATGATTGTAGATGTTTTAATTTAAATAAAATTTTACTTCTTTGGCTCAAGTAAAAGCTGAAAGTGCTAAAGTATATTAATTAAATTGCATATGTCAAAGTGTTTTTGGAGAATATACTCAATATTCCAACTTTACTTGTTTGTATTGATTGCGGAGTTCTGTTTGCAGTTCTGATAAGGGGTTGAGAGAAGACAGAGACCGATCTAGCGTGGGAGTTTCCGACCCCGGCAATCCTTATGTTTTTCCTCATCCTTCAGGGTAATTGTTGATTGCATAATAAATTTGTGTCTTGTTTTTTACCCTCCTTTTACGGGGAGATTTAAAAAAGCACGTGTTGCTATTAGAATAATTAAGCTTAGTCTTTTTTCATAAATATATGCTGTTGCCTGAAGCTAGCTATATAACATTATTTTGATTAGAATAACTGTTGTCTATAGTAGTTAATCAAATTCAACAGCTTAGTTTATTTTATTTTATTTTATTTTTATTATTTTCTATAAGCCAATGGCAGGTAACCTTATTCTTTATAAATATTTATTCCCTATTTTTTCCCTATTTTGCCTTTTCATTTTGGCTTCAGCTTCGAACTAATGCCGTAGACTGAAATTTTCAATCCCTCCACCCACTTTAATGTCAGTGTAGCATTTGACACAATTTGGAAAATGTCTGTGCTGTGTTAGTCACATCATTGAAAATGACTCTGCGCTTTATATTTGTATTCATGTATTAGAAAGTAAATTAGGTGATATCTTTTATGGGATGGAGGGCGTAAAAATTAGTTAAAACAAGTAAGTTAGAATACATGGAAAATATTGAAAACAAATGGTGTAATAGAGTTGAAGAAGTTCAATTTGTTCCATAAGATCTTTTGCCTGATCTATTTCTATTAAGATGGGCTGGANTTAGTTAAAACAAGTAAGTTAGAATTCATGGAAAATATTGAAAACAAATGGTGTAATAGAGTTGAAGAAGTTCAATTTGTTCCATAAGATCTTTTGCCTGATCTATTTCTATTAAGATGGGCTGGATAAGTTTGTTAGTGGGAGATGGCCAGTTTGATAGGTAATAGCTCAACGGGGATTTTAAACGCTGATGGTGCTAAAGCTTCTATACTTCCACCTTGTGCCATGTGTATAAAGCCGAGGTGTAAAAGGTTAAAAGCTTATCATACTGTCATATGGTTACTGGACACGTCTGATAGTTCCCTTATAGTGCTTGTCTTTTTGGATTACAACTCTGATTATTGTCATTGTTTATACTCACAACGGTGTCCCCATTTTTTAGTCAAGTTGTTTTCTTAATTTTTAATTATTATTATTATTATTATTTTGTTTTTTTT
>CAIGRN010064899.1:593-15536 GCA_903798345.1 Fraxinus anomala
TTTTTTTTTTTTTTTCCGATTTTTGAAGTATATAACAATATAACCAATCGTACAGTGCAGGCGTAAGGATTTAGTTTTAAAAAAGTACTTGATCAACTATGGGTGGACGTAAGTCTCGTATTTCAATTCATTGTCTTTATTTTTCATCTAGTAACAACTAATAGTTTGTATCTTTGTGGCTGTAGTAAGTCGACTATTGCGTTGTTTTGGGATCAAGGGCGACAAAAAGAAAAGTCTCATGGTGGCAAATACGGTAAAAACCCGCCTACCACATCGTGCTGTCTATAATAATCGAAATTGCAGAAGCAGTGGAATAAATGATGGTGGAATAGTTATTCTCGGAGCAGTAGTAGCAGCAACAGCTATCAATAGTGGAGGTTGCGGCGGCGGCTTCGATGGTGGTGGAGGTTGTGGTGGTGGTGGATGTGGTGGGTAGTGAAATAAATTGAACTACCTAATTCTTATTTGTTTTTTCCATGTTAATTAGCTTATTGATGAGGTGATTAATTGGATTTGATTAAATTAATTTATCTAGTCTAATTGTGATAATTGGCTAATTTCGAGTCGAATCTTTAGTTGAAAAAGAAATTAATATTCGTATGGGTTAATTTACAATTTAATTGACAATTTTATTACACGTCTCTTTTTAAATCAAGCTCAGTCTACCCATTGCAAAATTTCGTTGACGACTAATTATTCGTCACTTAAAAGTCTTAATTGGTGGAAGAATCATTGACTGGAAATTTGTGTTCAAAAAATGCAGTCATATTTCAAAATATATGCCAGTCATTTGAATTTGTAATAGTTAGCAAATTATCAATTTGTGATACGAATGAGACCACAAGTTTGATAGGGATTAAAATTATTATCATATCGATAAATCGATATTAGTTAATATATCATTAACCAAAGTCTTGGCCCCAAATTTTAGAAAGCTTCTATTTTCATCAATCATTCGTAGATATCTGTATCGACTGCCAATTTTATTATGTAATAAAGGTTATTAATACGTAGAGTATTAATTTAGAGATAAGGACCTAGTTTTTTTCATTCAAATTCAAGGTTTTGAAGACTGGGGCATTAATTACTATTTTCGACATTCGATTTTAATTAATTTAGTTGAATCATTATTTTCTCAAATAAAAATAAGATATTCCTAATTAAATTAAAATAAATAATAGGATAAACTCTTTCCTTTGTTTTTTTTTTGGGTGAGGGGGGTGGGTGGTTGTTTATTTGAATTTTAAACAATTATTAAAACACGTTGGTTATATATTAATTTTAGAATTTTAAGTATGTTAGAATTCTAAACGAAATAAAATTCAATCTTTTATTAAAATTGACAAGGATACCATATCTCACTTTTCTTTTAAGAAGCAAAGAATATCGAAATCACGTCTTTGAATTTCAGGTGTATTTCTTCTCTTCCCTTCTTCCTCTAATTGAAAGCATAACTCGAAATGTTCATATTGTGATTCTTTGTTCTCTGTGGCTGCAGAGTTTCTATCTATTAGTGTGATCAATCTTATCGAGTTTTACGTACTAAATACTTATTTATCTCTAACAATCGAGTTTGATAGAATATATCTCCATTTCATTTTCAGGATTTTTTGCCGAAGTAGTACTTGAGCAAATATGGGTATAGGTAAGTATCGAATTGCAATTTATTGCTTATTTTTCTTTGATTTTAGTCTTTCTTATTTCAATTTGTCGTCACAAATGATATATAAAAGTTTAGGGTTTCGTTGTGCTATAGGTTATAATTGATTTTATCTCGTAGATTCATTCCAAGGCCA
This sequence comes from Fraxinus anomala, assembly GCA_903798345.1. NCBI lineage: Eukaryota > Viridiplantae > Streptophyta > Magnoliopsida > Lamiales > Oleaceae > Fraxinus > Fraxinus anomala. The sequence goes on from CAIGRN010064899.1 coordinate 2,390, forward strand.
TTTGGCAAAGTTTTTGAAAAGTTAAAAATTGTTACTGAAATTAAAAAATCGCATTTTATAAACATGTTAAAATAATTTTCTTAAAGTATTTTTTTGTAATATAAGAGTTTTTTGAGGAAGTTGACTTAAATTAACTTTTTCAAAAAATTCTTTTACAAAAAACAAAAGCAAAATCAAAATCAAAATCAAAAGACCTACCAAACGACCTCTAATTAAGTTAGCTAATTTTTTTGAGATTGCTCGTTTGAGTAATGATTACGTAATATTATAAAAAAAACAGAAGAAAAATTTAATAATTTTATCAATGAGCTATTGTATGGACACAATTTTATATAAATATTTTAGGGTGCGGAGAAGGTGGATAGATGAGAGAGAAAGAAAGAAAGAATTATCTGGAAATAAAAATCACCACTCGCAGAAAAAAATATTTTCTTTGTATTTGAGGAAAATAAGATCACTTAACCAAAAAGTTAGAAAAAAATTTCAATGGAAAAAATTGTCAATCAAACACCTCAAAACTAGGAATTTAGATGGAAAAATGACATTTTTTATAAAAAATAAAGTCAATCAAACAACCTCAAATATATCTCCATTTAAATTCTATAAAGTGAAACAATATGTGGCAATTTTTTTTTTCTTTTTTTTTTTGCTCCAATTGTTTGTGGTTGCAGCAAATCGACTTTCGAGTTGTTTCGGAAACAATAAGCCCAAGAAGAAGCATGCGAAGGTGACATGGACCGTCATAATGCCCCCACCTCTCCCCGACGTCAAAAAAGGCCTAAAATGTCCAGTCGTGAAAGGTGCAATTCTTTCGTCAGTGCATCGAGATGTTGAGAAATGTGTAAAACGTCCATGTACCATTCATTCGTCAGTTCGCCCTGATGTCGAAAAATGTGTAAAACGCCCAGTCAAAACAAGTACCGTTCCCCCACCAACGCGATGTAACTTGAAGATATGTGTAAAGCCGAATAGTGATTCTAGCAGTGGAGCAAGAGCACATGATGGAGCCATAAAGCAATCAGCAGCTATTAGCGCCACCATTCAGATTCCTGTCACCCTTCCATGCACCATCAGCATTAAAACATTTAATTAATTAATTTATTTTTTTAATTTTTTTTGCGAGATTAGGTTTAATTTTCTTTCTAGTTTTATAATTTAACTCTTATTACAACTCTCTCTTTTCTTTGTTGATTTATTGAAAAAATATATATATTGAACTTGGACAAACTATCAAGATCAACTCCAGTGTTCGATTACAAATCAATAAATTTCTAGTTTCATTTGGATTGTACCACTGGACTACAAAGAAAGTGCAAAATTGAGTAACTAATAAAAATTTATAAATAGGTTTCCTCTCAATTGTTTTTGATCGTCATCTTCTTGACTCCGATAGGCTTGATGTTTGCAAACTTGTTGATTTTGTTAAGGATAAAATCTCATATCGAATAAAGATGAAAATATAAACCAATTTATAGAGTTTGAACTATTCCTCTTAATAAGGTTAACATTTTAAGATGAAACCCAAAATCTTAACATGGTATCAGAGCTCATTAAATTTCAATAAGCAATTCGATCCGATTAAAACTCAAAAAAATTGAGCACACGAATTTCAAAATTGATATGCTCAAATGAGCCACCATGCGGGAGCGTATTAAGGGATAAAATCTCACATCGAATAAAGATGAAAAAATAAATAAATTTATAAGTGTTTGGACTACTCTTCTTAATAAAGTTGACCTTTTAAGATGGAATCTCAATTCTTAACAATTTTCGGATCGACTAACATGGCATTGTTCAGGGATGTAAAGAGAGAGAAAATCTACCCGATCAACTCAATATTCAGGTGTTAATGTTATGGAGCAACATGGATAAGTCATTTTAGTTAATAAAATGGCCTTATCCACAATAATTATATATAAATATTTTGATCGTCCAATTTCAAAATACTTTACTAGCTTAGTTTAATGTAAACTACTATATAGACACATAATTAAATTTCTCATATGCAAATGATATGATTGTGAGCGAAATAATGATTGGTTATCGTTCAAAACTTTCTCACTTCACATGTCTTATCTAGAATATTTTGTGGAGACTTTTTCTAAAGATATTGTCTATGACTCCGTTCGATATTGATTAACAATCTTTTTAGTGGTTCTCTCTTCCGGCTAAAAATATCCTTTATTATTTATATATTATAAAAACTATAATTAAATATCCATTTTGAAAATAATTATTTGAGTTAAATAATGTAATGAGATAATGGGGACAGCCGACATGATTGGTGGAAGCAATAAGGGATCACATCACGGGCTGTAGGATTCCATTCATTAGTGTCAAAGCTTCAAAAGGATTGTAAAAATCAAACTCGTGTGCACTAAATCTTCCGATGGGTGCTAGCTAATAAGGATAATTTAAATTCTATACTTTTTTCTTTTAATTTTAATGAAAAGATTTTTTTTTTTTTTTACATGAATTCAAACCTTCAATTTTCATTGCAAAATAATAATAATAAATAAATAAATTGACCAACTGTTACGACCCGTTCCATGCACTCAAGACGTCATGTGTTCCTATAATGAATATCAAGACTAGGCATCAACCTCATCATTCATTGTCAAAAACAGATCACGGATAGCCTTGATATAGCTAACATCCATCACCTACTTATGTCATGTCTTGAGTCTACTAGGTTTCCAGAATTAGAGTTGGACCGCAACTCCCCCATTTGGTTGGGGGTGGGGGATAAGCTCCTTATAACCTTGAAGAGCCTTTCCCAAAAATTGAAGAGCTATGGAACGAATTTCATTCTATACATAAATTTAGTACATAAGATAGGCTATGTTAGAGGGTAAACAAATGTATACTGATAAGCTCCTTATAACCTTGAAGAGCCTTTCCCAAAAATTGAAGAGCTATGGAACGAATTTCATTCTATATATAAATTTAGTACATAAAACATGTTGTGTTAGAGGGTAAACAAATGCATACTTTTTTAAACGAATATATCTTGCTACGATATGTGTACCTTAATGTAGGTTAGCCTACTTACAAGCTTAAACAAGCACGATTTAAGTATGATTTGATTCTTTTTCTTTTAAGAGAATCAAATAGTTTTTTAGATAAAGAAGCGAATGATTTTATGATTCATATATAATCGAAATAAATCAGATATGTAATCGCACCTAACTTTGACTGATACCCTATCATATATAAATTGAAATTATACACAAATAACAACTAATTATAAGTAGTGGAAGAATTTTTCAATTATTCAAAGGGACAAAAATCCAGCTTTTAAGCATCTTATTTGGGCACCGGACAAATGTTAGGTCCAATTTACACAATCAATTTCATGTGCAATCTATCCAATATATTCCACTTAACAATATAAAGATTAAGTTATTTAACTTTCAATTAAAGTTGTTGTATGTCTACCTAAATATTGCTTTATCCCTAGATTAGTGATTATTTAATAAAAAAAGTAGACAAATTAAAGAAGCGACGGTGCTTATTTTACGTGGATCTTCGTGCATATTGAACATTTATTTAACATATTAAACATATCATAGATTTTCAACATGAAAGAACAATATTCGTTGACAAGATAGGTTTGATATGATTTGGTACTTTACATATTCGTTAATTATGTCTAGTATGCACTACTCTAACACTAGACATGATGACAAAGAACGAAGATAAGTAGACGAACTAAAGAAGCGGGGGTGCCTATTTTAAACTAATAAATTAAATATATTGTAGATTTTTAACATAGTGTCACAACATTAATTTGTTAATATAATAAGTTTAACATGACTAGATACTTTACGTATTCATTAAAATTATGTCTAATATGCATTACTTAATAACACTAGACATGATGACAAAGAACAAAGAAAAGTAGACAAACTAAGAAATGCAGTTGTGCCTATTTCGTGTGAATAACATAGAATTAGATGAATCTAAACTACTAAACATATCATAAATTTTTAATATTTGAGAGCACAATATTCGGTAATATGATAAGTTAGGCACAATTGATTGCTTTACATATTGGTTATTGATATATCGAATATGTAGTACTCGATAATACTAATCGTATTGAAGAAAAAGTTTCAACTTTATTTTGAGAGGTGACTAAATATGATAAGTTCATTGTTCACTTAACTTTGCTCCTATTTGACCTAACATAATCTCAAAGGTAGTGCCTGTCCTTGATGCTTCCTTGTTTAAACCATACATAATTGAGTTTTTCTTGGTTCCCTCGAAAGTGTTTTGGTGGTAGAAAAAGACATCTTATGTACGCTTATTGGCCTTCCTAACTGGATGTGGTCCCTAGGTCACATGATTGGTCGCTTCAAACTCATTTAAACTTCTATTGAAATTTATTATCGTACCATGATCATTCGAGAATGACCAACTAAATGTATTTAGTTGAACCAGCAGTAAATTAAACGTTATTTTCACAAAATTTACAATCAATCGGTGGGGTCCATTTGATGTAACTTGCCGCTAGGATAAGACTCCTCAATGAAGTGTGTATTAAGAAGTTAAGATGCATGTTAGAACATGTGAACTCTTTTCTTTTATTTGAATTTGAGATTGACCGTCAAGTACTCGATCAAAAACAATAGTAAATGCAAATAAAAATAATACTTGTATACGGAAGGGAGAAGATGTCCACTGGCCACGTGCCTACTTATGTTTGGTCTTTGGAATATGACATTGATTTGCATTTTTATTATTTGCCTATTTAAGGGATTGATCTTGTTGAGAGGAGCCATTGTGTTGAGTGCACTTACCCTTTGAAATTTCTCTTTGTAAGTTCTTTTGCTTAGTATCTATATTTCTTGAAGATCATGGCCTCCAGGGTAGCTGATAATTGGGAATCAGTTGATAGGTACGATTATTTTATCAATACTGAAAATTCACAAATTGGTCAGAGTGTTCTTATGTCTCTACTTGATGAATCACAAAACGAAGATTGCGACGACGAAAGATTGGAAAATGTGATGCGGTCTCTAGAGGCCGAAATCACGCCCAACAATACTAATTGTTATTCATTTGATAATCTCGAATGGGAGAGTGATCCAGTAGAGTGCCAATCGTCGAGTGAGGAGTCGGTGAATGAGCTGGAAATTGAGATGGAATTCTCGAATCTACATGATCTCGATTTCCAATGGATGGATTTGGAGATGGATCCTTCTTCACCATGTGGTGGTGGCATGGCAAGTTGGTACATGGATCCATATGAACAAGAGATGGGTGCAGTGACAGATTTTGGTGGACTAAAAAATTATTCTAATATTAGCTGTGGAACTCCATTAATGGAAGAGCATGAGTATGACCTTTTATGGCAAGAAACAATTGTCTCACATATGAAAAACTGAAAGTTATGTACAGAGTGATCCAATTATCGAATAATTAATGGTTTAATTTTCATATTTCTCTACTTTAAAATTTTTTAACTAAGGCTCCCGAATCACATGAGTCGCCCCTTCTTGTTGTATTTGATCATTTTAAGGGAAAATTGTAGCGGCGGTCTCTAATCTTTCTAATTTTTACAGACTTTACTTTAACCTTCATTTTGAGCCTGCGAATGTCCCTAACATTTCATAAATATGTAGTTGGAGTTCAAACGGATGGATAGAAATTTTGACCAAATTGAAATGGGCAAAATGGTACTTTGCATTGTTCTCATATTAAATAAGTTAAAAAATTAAACTAAAAAATCCAAAAGATAAATATAAATATATAACCCCACTCCACTCCCCCAAATCAAAATTTGATGATGTTTCTTTCTTCTCTTACGAGACCTATTGGACATTGTCGCCTTTGACCCACACTATCACCATAATTCCCACTCGCCACCACCCAGGCCCACCATCGTCAATATGAAACCAGAAATCAAATTTATCTATATCAAACCCATAAATCAAATCCCATCCCACCTAAAGATTGGTCCCAAAAGCTGCATCGATTGTTTATCCACTTTCTTGTTGAACTATCATCATTAGTCTCGACGCCTAGATTGTGGGAGTTGACCGGCGATAGTCCACGACGGTGGGTGTGATCGGAGGATGAGTTTTCTCAATTTTTGAGTTCGTGATTTGGAGATTTTGGGTGGTTATTCCGATGAAATCCGATGGAGTTAGGGCTAGTAGTTGGGTGGGATGTGTAAAGGGGAATGAGGGCTTTCCGGTGATGTGTAGATCTGACGGTTTGGGCGATCGTGCCGACGACGAAGAGGCCTATTTTTGTAGATTCGTTGATTTTAATTGTTTATTTGGGTTTCATTTGGCAATGATGAAGATAGTAGTGGAGGTGGTGGCGGCTGTGGATTTGGTAGCGACATTTTGGTTTTGGGTGAGGTTTGGGGGGTGGGCGTGAATAGGTGTTGGGGAAGAATATAACCGGCTGTGGTGTCGGTCGGTGTTGGTGATTGATTTTCAGTTGTGGGGGAATAGGATGGGGGTGAAGAAGAAACTATTTTTTCTTTTGGTTATTTATTTAATGTGATAATTTTAAACTTACCATTTTGCACCTTTTAATTTGGTTAAAATAATCAAATTTTGACTTTCTTGTTCAACTAACGGTCAAACGAAAATTATTCATCTATTTTGACTCCAGCTGCTTATTTATGAAAGGTTGGGAAGATTCGTTGGCACAAAATGAAAGTCAAGATAAAGTCTGCAAAAATTGAAATTGTTAGAGACCGCTGCAGCAATTTTCCTTAATTTTAATGGTTCACGTAAATATTGGAAAATTGTGAGATATATTTTAATTTTCCAAGAATGAAAATATATGCTCAAGTTTTTACATAAAACTTGCAAAAATCCGTGAACACCGGCATGAATTTAGTAGCAAATAGAAAATTACACATACAAGTCTTATAATTTCTAAATGTTATGCAGGCTCACAAGTACGTGTCTCGACATTATAAACAAAAAGATGAAGACTTTAACGGCATCGAACATTAGTTACATTATTATAATATAATTCTTATAAAAACTTGAACTAAAAATTTCGGTCATTCTTAATTTTAGTCTAATTATTTTTTATTATGAGATTTATGCCACTTGATTTTTATTAGGTCACACGACACATTCATTGCACCATCACCTTTTTGCTTTATCGTTACACCAAGATTTGCATAATTCATATCTTGAAGATCATGTTTGTGTGCTGTCTTTTCAATTACTATATACAATAAACCATGATCTGTACCATCTGGCTCAATTGGAGAGTAATTTGCAAACAAATAAAATGGTGGTTCTACTTCCACTCTTCTTTTAATTTTAATTTATTATTTATTGTACCGTTGAATCAAGTCCTATAGTTAGGGTCGGTTTTGCATAGAGGCGAGTGAGGCTCGTTCCTCGGGCCCAACATTGGAGGGGGCCTTAGATTTTAGCCTATTTCATTCTTCCCTTTTTTTCATTGATAAAACGTTTGGAACATTGTCGACTTTGTTATTTGATTATAATATAAATCTTTTGTATAATATATTTTATTTGTTATTTTATTGTGAAGTATTTAAATGAACAAGTCAAATATTGAATCCATAATACGTGTAGATTTTGCATGCATTGCCCCCAAAATAACGGAACCGGCACTGCTTATAGAAGGTGCCCTATGAATCGAGCATCAACAGTAATAGTCGGACAGTAGTGTTTCATATAAAATACTTTAAATCCTTGATTAAAAAGTAAGCAACAAAACAAACTTAAATATTAAACAATCCTAGATGCACATGAATAGTAGTTGTAATAATAAATATTAGATTTCTTTGATCCAATGTAAGTTCATCCATCAATTATGTTCATAATTAGGTATGGGTGCATGAACAGTGGGAACATCATGGGACACTGTCACATGCTAGTTGTATAATATCTCCCTATATATATAGTAAACTTCCCTCCATAATTTGCATCCTGTCTAAATTTTCATTCCATTCTCTCATCTTCCACTCTTGTTTTCTTTCTTGCAATATGGCTAGCAGTATAGCAATTGAAACTTCTTTCTCTGACTTGAACGATATCGAGTTCTCGGATATCGACGGTGCCCTTCTCGAGTCATTACTTGAGTCACCGATGGAGGGTGGTGATGGCGAAATGTTAAGAGATGTAATCCAATCTTTGGAAGAAGAGATTTCAGATCATAATTCGATACCCGAAACTTATGAAGGTAGCTATGTGGATGACTGTTCATCGCTTGATTTGGATCTAATGGACAGTTGTTCAACATCATCTCCTGATTTTGATTTTGGTTGGACTACAGATTATATGACAAATTATTTGATGGAGCATGGTGCAGACGAATTTGTAGGGATTGAGGATTATTCACAAGATTATGGGGTACTACCCTTGGAAGAGATAGGTTATACATCTTTGTGGCAAGAAACTTATCAGTACACGACATATGGCTAAAATCTTAGCATGCTTTAATTTTTGTTGTCTTTGAATCAGGAAAAAAATGGTTCAATCTGTAGTACTATTGCTTTCTTAGTACTTAACATATGTATACATTTTAATTGTAAAGCATTGAAATTCGCCCTATTTGATTTTGCTAAAAATCAAATTTTTAATAAATTTTGATAAATATTAATGATACGTGTGGCAGAAAGGTTGATAAAATTTGTGTATCTCATAAACTGTATGGTTGAAAATGAATTTCGACAAAAACGAGTTTAAAAATGGGTCAAATACGGCCTTCTTATGTCGGTTCGATTGTAAATCTATATTGGTATGAGAAAACATGCCATGGCCTTATACCATATAATAGTGCATCTAAATTTGAGCATATAAAATAAACTCTTAAACTTGACCTTGAAAATATTTAAATTAACTTCTTTATCAAAAAATGCTCATTTTATAAAGTATCATAGATGCACATGAATGCTAGGGTCACCAGGGTTAGCTGTAAAAGTGGTGGTTGCGCGTGCAGACAATGCTTCAATTCCACATGTTAGCTGTAAAGTATATTGAACTAATGCAAGGAAATATAAAGGGAAAGTAAGAAGAGCTATAAAGAGACACAAAGAAATGGTAGAAAGAATTCTCTTTTCACTTGTATACTTTTTGGATGTCATAGCTTTGTGTTTATAGGCATACAAAGAATATTTCAATAGACGTAAGTTATAATACTCCCCTTTGAAAATATCTAGCCCCTGTTTGAGCCTCATTTTTTCAAGAATACATTTTTAATCAAAGATTCTTTTATAAAATAATTATACACGTATTTTTTTAAAAAAATCCTTACTTTTTAACCACACGTTTTCCAAAAATTCACTATTACATAATACATTTTACCCCAAAAATAGGGATCGAATAGGGTCCTAGTAATAATGAATGTCTCGTTAAAATTTTATTGAAAATTTTTGGTGAAATAAAAATGTATATTCCTCTTTAAATATGCTATCATAGTTGCTTCATTAAAAATATTTTTGAGAAAAAATTCTTAGAAGGATTAAACCTCGAATAATAGAAAAAGAGTACAACGCTTATTTTCTACCCGTGTGATGATGATAACATTTGAAATCTATAAAGTGGGGCATTCCAATATTGTTAATCAACCTCTCAAATGCTATGATAGGTAATGCTTTTGTTTTAGGCCACTCACATAAAGTCGTCATCATGATAGCTAAATGTGAATAGATAAACTGGTTACTATCGAGCTTTATGCATATTAGATCAATGACATATATCAATAATCAAATAGTTTTAATTTTAATATTAATTGTCCCTATGGCATAATATGTTATATGTTGAACTTTATTTTTCGAAGAATCGTATCTTGCTAATAAACTTTCTGAAAAATGTCACGTCAAATCATATTCCATTACGAATAAAAAACACTTCTACTTCCACTCTTTTTTAAAATTATTATAAGTATTGTTTTAGAATAACCACTATTATTTTAATATAATATTATATCAATTTTCTCTTTCTTTAGTATTCTAAATTCTTTTTGACTTATTATATGACCCAGTCAGTTTCGTAATAGACAAAAGTTCTAAATTATAGAACTCAAATTTTCCTCCACCAGCAGTTAAGGAAATACATTTGTGACAGGTCTGATAGAGTGAATTAAACACTACTAACTATTATTAAAAAGAGTGAAAATTTTAATTCATCGTCTATCGTGTAATGTTTAGCTGAGTCGTGATATAACAATGTGCCACGGCATAAATCAGCATCATGTCCCTTAGGACACTAATGTTTTACGTAAACAATTAATGCTCCAACTCTATAACAAACCGAATACTTTTAAGTTTTAACTCCTTGATTATAAAGTAAGAAACAAACACAATTATTAAACAATCCTAGATGCACATGAGTGGTAGTTGTAAGATATGATTCAACTTCAAATCAATCCAAATCTATTTGTTTATCTTTATGTTGTCTTGGTTGTCCCGCAATCAAAATTTTCGACCCTTTAAGAAATTACATTAAAAACCTAACTATGTGCCATAAAAATTTTGACAATTAACAATTATAGCGATGAGTCAAATTTCGATTATTGGGACAAGGGACATAGAGATTGGGACAATAGATTTTGACTCGTCAATATTTACAATTTTGTTTTTCAGCCTTAAAAGCCACTTTATCTTAAACGATAGTTTTTAGGCTATCAAATTCAAACTTTCATGGAGATTAAGTTGAATTCCCTGTTAACATTAAACTTAAATAACAATTTGAATGTGATCTATATATCGACAATATCTATAATGTTACATATGATCGTCCTTATGCTATACAAATAAATCTTGCTAGACCCATGCTTGTGTAGAAGCAATCTACTTATTGATTTCATAAATAAATTATATACTAGGACTGCTATAAGGAATTGTCTCAAGTGTGTAGAACATTCCCTACCTTTGATATATATGAATATCAATATTGACTAAATAAATATAGGATTTCTTTGATTCAAAGTAATTTCATTCATCAATTATATTCATAGTTAATTAGGTATATGTACATGTACAGTGGGAACAACATGGGACAGTGTCACATGCTAGTTGTGTAATATCTCCCTATGTATAGAAACTTTCCTCCATAATTTGCATCTGTCTAAATTTTAATTTCATTTTCTCATCTTCCACTCTTGTTTTCTTTCTTGCAATATGGCTAGCAGTGAGTAATTGAGACTTCTTTTTTTAACTTGAACGATATTGAGTTCTCGGATATCCACACTGCCTTGCTCGAGTCCTTACTCAAGGATTCATCAATGGAGGGTGGGGACAACGAAATGTTAAGAAATGCAAACCAATCTCAGGAAGAAGAGATTTCGGATCATAATTCGATACCCAAGACTTGTGAAGGTATAATTTGCGAATTATAATCTCAAGAAGAACATCGATTTGCACATCGATTACGACAACAAAGTTTTTCTTAATTTTTTTGTCAAAAGTTGGTTCAAGCTATATCACCATATTGTTCCCTTTTGGAACCTTCAATTTTAGGGATATTGCTTTGTATTTCTGGTGTTGACAGTAATCAAAATATATATCTGAAGGAAATGATTTTTGAATAAATGAACCTGGTGATCATATGCCACAAAATTCTTACCTGGAAAAATAGTTTCTTGATATAAAATTCAAAATTGGATCTATAGTTTTTAAATAGATTTCTTTTTCCTCTATTTCAGTATACCACTAGTGCGTGTTTGGCAAAAATTATAAGTTCCTTATAATTTGAAGTCTAATCACACAATCACAAATACTATCCTTTAATAAGTCGAATGTACTTGTACAACTAATTTGTCTTGTGGCGTCCACTAATCCAATAAAGCAATTGGCAATCTAACAGACAAAGCATGAGTGTAATTTTTTCTTTTTTCTTTTTCTTTTTTTTTTTTCCTCACTTTTTGTTGGTTTGAATTTATCTAGGATCATGTTGCTAGAAAAAAGTTCCTTCAAATTCATAGATCTACACTCCTGAAAACAAAGTAAAGGCAACACACCCGAGCATAGCCTTTCTCCTAGGAACTTTCACTTATTAATCACACCCGTGGGATCCATTACACCTCTTAATCATAAGATTATGCTACTTTGCATCATTCATGTTAAAACATTAGTTTAGGTGGAACTAATATAATATTAAAGTAGAGAAATAATTAATTAATGAGTCACTTAATTATATATTTCATTAAACCTATCATATAACGTCATCTAGACTGATATTCTATTTTCAACAGTACTAAATAGCATTATTCTAATTATAATCTCGTAATAAAACACAATACATAAATAGATAGCTTAGCCTAAATCCAATAATAAAAAAAAAAAAATCCTCATCTGGAAAAGGGGAGTATAATGTTAGTTATAATCTTCGTCATCATACACCGACTATAGTATCTCTTGTACTAATGATCACATTCACATTCGTTACTAGGAGATTTCGTAAGTATATTATCGTAGTTCAGTCGCATTCAGTAATTCTCAATTCTCATTTATAGTCTTTTTTATGTAGAAGCGGTAACCGTTAAGAGTATACATGGCAATGAGCAGCGTCTTACTACTAATCACCCTGCTTTCAAAAAGAAATTTAAGTCTTGATAGTTTGAGCTGCCTCATTTCTTCATTCTTTCACGTCTCATACTTCAGACAAGGATGGTAGAGATTGGTCAGCCCATGTCGGTATACTAGTTGGCTTTTGCTTGCTCTCGTGTAGGGGATGATCGACGAGAGCTTCGATTTAAGCCGACTTATATTTCCTATGTTAGCCTTTGTGGGTCGATATTTTTCCTACAGAGTCGTACTTTTAAATATACTAAAAGATAGGCAACCAGAGTCCGATCTAGTTCATAATTCATGCTAACTTGACGAGAATAAATTTAAATTTCCCTCAAATTCGTTGGTGATCTCAATTATCGTCCTAAAATAAGGTAAGGAGAATATCTAGTTCTTCTGGCCAGCTTCCGTTAACAAAGTGGTGTCAAAATGGAACTAGCTGTTTGGACCCAAGATGACTGACACTATTAAAAATGTAGATCGAGTTGACACACCAAGATAAATGGGCCAGTGTCGGTTTGATTTTCAAGTTCAACAACCATGAGTCGCAATCGAGTTCCAATCCCCATCATACTTTTAAATACTTTTAAGAGAAAATTACAGCCAGAATGGGTTTTAAATTTCCATTTT
>CAIGRN010064914.1:0-22784 GCA_903798345.1 Fraxinus anomala
ATCGAGCTAATGTCGTTAAAGAAACCCTTCTTGGGAGGCAACCCAAGCTTTTTTCCTTTTTTATTTATTCTGTTTTTGAGTTTTAGGATAGTTTAGTTTATTTTAATACTATATTTGATTTTTTAGGAACATATCGTCGCGAAACATTTAAACCAATTTTAACCAAGGAGCCAACAAAAGTAATAAGAAAGCTAGCAATTGAATTACAAGCCATATCAGGGGAGTCTTTTCTTCACTTTCTTCCCTACTCCTTTATATGCAAATTTAGAATTTAAGACATTGAGGACAATGTATAGTTTAACTTTGAAGGTGGAAAACATAAGTTTTCATTTATTTTTTATTTTTTATGTGTTTGAGCTTTCATTTTTAATGTGTTTTTGTTACTTGAAAAAGGATAATAAAATAAATAAAATAAAATAAAATAATGAAAATTTTCAAAAATATTTTCTTTTTTTGTACTTATGTGAGTTAGTTGATCTGGTTGACCATGGGGATTCGTATTGAATCATAAATTGATCTGAATAGTGAATAAGTTGCATGCTTAGATTAATTTTTACTTTTTCATATCAAATTGATATATATTCAGCACATGAATTAAGTTAAGCATTGTGTATGAATGAGTTGATTCCATAATTGGATAGATTGAAATAGTGGACCATAGATGCTAAACTTAAAACTACTGAATTTTACATTCTCGAACCAAATTTAGAATAATTTGGGGGATTTCACTATTGTGGGAAGATATTGAGATAAATGGGAATTTCATGTGAAAAAAAAATTCTTGTGTGGATTGTCTAAGGTTAATATGATAAAGTTAGGTGAAAATCTCAAATTAGATGTCGTTTTACTTGAATTAATATTTAATGAGGGACAATACACTAATCAATGCATGAGAAAATTATTTTATTTGAAATTTTTTCTTCGTAGCCTTTACGATTCGAATAATTAAGCCTGCAAGAATTTTTAAAACCTAGTGTTCTATGATCATCTGACTTGGGAGTCATCGATCGAAAGTTTGTTACATAAGTCATTTAGAAAGTTTAACGGAGAAAATACTTCAAATAAAGAAAAAAAGAATTAAGAAAAAATATAGAAAATAAAAAAAAAAACAGGTGTATGAAACAGAAGACATACAAAATGCCTTGGTCATCGGTCGAAAGCTTGTTACATGAGTCACTTAGAAAGTTTAACAAGAAAGTGCTTCAAATAACGAAAAAACAAATTGAGAAAAAAATATAGAAAATCAGAAAAAGCAGGTGTATGAAACAGAAGACGCACCAAATGCCTTGATTATGTCCCAAACACTAATTTGGGAGAATCTAACTTTTGATAAGGGATTATTAGCCTAATTAAGTCATAGAGATTGAATTAATCAAACTATAGAGAATCTTTGTTTATTGACATATTGACTAGCAATTAGTGTGATTTACCTAAACTAAAGAGGTGATGATAGTGTAAAATTCAACATTAATTCACACACTTGAAAAGAGCAAAAATAATAAGTTTGGGGGTGTGTGAATGTTACGAGTAATGAAAAAATATATTTGACCATTGAGGGTTGAGAATTGAAACAACTTATAAATTCACAATTAGTGAGAATTGAAACAACTTACAATATATTCTTCACACATACACACGTCGATTTTACATTAGAAAAGTAAATTTTAATTTCGGTATTATGATTTTGAAATTGTGATTAGATTTAATATTATGATTTCAATTCTCAGATAAAAAGTCAAATTAGTTAGCTAAATCTTTTTTGCATTGCTTGATTGACTGGCCACTAATTAGGTAATTAGCATTGCATTTTTGTATGTTTGTTAGATTTTAGTTTTGTTTGAGAACAAAAAAAAAAAAAAGTCAAGTTTGGGGAGTGTGATAAGTATAGTTTTTATACTTATGCGAGACTCTAAATAATGATATTTTATTGTCTTTTGAATAAAATTCTACCTAATTTATGTTATATTGTATTTTGTAAGTAAAATTTTATATTTAATGAAGAATTGAAGAAAAGAATACAAAACAGCAAAAAAATAAAAAAATTCATAGTACGAGGTCTTGGAGGGAAGTATTAAATTAATTAGGCCTTAGTTTGAAATGTCAATGGGCTTGGATTCTTTAGTTGAAAAGAATAATAAAAGGGTTGTGAATTATTATATATATATACCCACATTCACGTACACAGGGCCGGCGACAATATATATGAGAGATACACACATACATAAGGGGCTGAGGGGAAGAGAGAAAATAGGTTTTCGACTGCTATATATATATATATACACACACACGCGCACACGCACACAGACGAAGGAGATTTAAAAGGAAAAAAAAAAGGCAGCTTGAGCAAAAGAAAAACTGACAGCCATTTGAGAGGGGAGGTGGTTGGAGATAACGAAATTACACACAGATAAAGTAGATAGTGGCCGACAGCTTGGGAGAAAGAAGGCAAAGGATATATTATATTACACAAAAAACAGAGGCAACTATCCTGGGAAGAAAACAGGGGCTGAATTTAATTAATATATATATATACACACACACACATAGCACATAGTGGGCGGTAGAATTGAGGCAAAGAAAGAGGAAGTTGGCCGGCTACACGTAATTTGGATATCATTCACGTTCCGACAATTTTTAGTGATGTCGTTCTACTTTTGCGTATTTAAGTTCGACGTTTGAGTGGCTAAATACTTATATATTAGGATGGATGATGTAATTTAGATTTTTATTATATGTTTAATTTCAAGATTTTCATGCCATTTTGATACTTGTATTATTGTGTGTTTAATGATTTAATTGTTTGTTCAACAATTAATTGATTTAGGGATAATACTGAGATCTAGAGGTGATGTAGAATTCTAGCTTGTGCAATAATTAACATATACATTATAAGAGATCGAGAGATAATTAAAGGCTATGCGATTCATGTTGAATTTATATAGAGATATATTAAGTTCGGGCATATGAATTGAATTAATGTTACTCGAGAGAGATCACTAACTACATCAGGTTAATTTGATAGTTAGCACGTATGAAAAATGACTGAATGAATTGGAATTAAACATATGTTAAATAACCTAAGTGAAATTGGAAATCCTAACTATCAAGTCACATAATCTTATCTATAGTTTTAATTTATGTTTGTTATTTATTAATTAGAATTTCGTTTATAAAACAAAATTTGATTTGATCATGAGTTACCATTTTAATTTGAATTGAAGTTAGGTTTGTTTAAAACTTTATAGCAGATAGTAATCTTTGTGGGGGCAATATTCGGATTTAATAAATCTATTTTATTACTTGTCATGTTACGTACACTTGAGGAATTTTACGGACAAAGTCAAACTTTTGAAGTTTGTATCCTTTGATCAAACAAATCTTGTTTCTTGATCGAGAAAAAAAAAAATCCAGTTTTCAAAAAAAAAAAAAAAAAAAATTCCAAAAATTTTGAAATTAAATTCCCAAAAAATTCTTGATTTTGAATTTTAGGGCTAAAATTCGCATCCTTAGATTGTATTACACAATATATGAATTTCAACCCTAAAACCCTTTTTTTTTATCAATGGTTTAACATAGTGTCGTCTCTGATACTACTTATTTAAACTTTATAAAACATAATAAAATAAGAAAACCTAATTGATTAATGTCAAGATCCGCCATGTCAAATCACCAAAAAATTAATAATGTGGAACATACCTTAATTCTTTGGGAATAATTCTTTATTACTAGATCTTGATACCAAATCTTGAATCTTGATTATTGACACTTTTTGTTCTTGCGTTCTTGTTATTAATATTGGCTTCTTACTCCATAATCTTGATTGTCTTATTCTTCAATTTAATTGCTCAAATCCTTCTTGATTGTGGGTTTTGGATCTTCATTTTCAATATGCTTTCTCTTGTATTCTTGTGTTGTTGGGAAGGCACAAAAAATGTGAAATTGCATATGAATTATGGACCATAACCCTATTTATAGTTTCCATATGTATTTGGCATATCGTCAAATACAATCATAATGGATCTTATCTCTACACATTTAATTCGGTCTATACTTTATTTAGATGCCTTAAACCCAATAATTTAATTCTTTATTATGTCATTTTAATCGTGCTCAACTTTAAGATAGCATTATATACAATTAATTACATATATAGGCCCACATGACAAATTAATAAACCCAACAATAACTATATTCCTTTTCTTCATACGTTTGTATGGACTACTTTTGCATGTGAAGGAGATTTTGTAAAACTTTATCATACCCCAAATTCTAAAAGTCCATCTCTTTCTTTAATGCAATCTCGATTCTTTTAGTAGCCCCAATCTAAGAAGTGAAACTCATTTACCTTTTTGATGCTTGAATCATCTTTTAAAGCACTGTTGATTCATCTATAAGACATACATAATTCATTATTTATGCACAGACCTTTCCAAACAAGACATCAAAACATTTTTGTGACAATGGTAAAAATTTATTTGAAACATTCTAAGAACCAAGAGATCTATTAAGAGAAAGATTTATTCGAGAGAAAATCATAACAGTTACATCCAAACACAAACTACATGTAAATTGTCCCTTTTACATCAAGATTTAACCGTCACTGAGATTCACAGAAGAACAAAATGATCAAATTTCTATATAAAATTATTAGATAAAAAGATATCAAAATTTCTAAAAATTGAATTCCTATTATTTGGCATGAAATACTAACAAAACCAAAACATCTACAAACAAAAGATAGTTGTCTTCTCATCTTAATATTTTTCATTGAGTTATGAACATTTAATTTGACAAGGTAAAGAATCCGATTAATAGATTGGATAACGCTTCCAAGCACACAATAAAGAATTTATGATTTATGTAATCAAATTCAAATTAATTAAAGCATTATAAAATTTACCCACCTTGTCAAGAGTGTTAACATAAACGTCCACCTCCCGTATGTACTCTAATTAATTTTTATTTATAAGTCAAGGTCATGGACGGAGCTAGAAGAAAAGATCCGTAAAGGCAAATTACAAAAAATAAATTAATCAAGAGGCAAAAAATTGAAAACTACAAAGATTTTTTTGAAAATTTTGAAAAACTATTGAGCAAAATCGGAAATTATAAATTTAGTGTGAGAGCAGCTGATCTCATTGCACTCACACTGAATCCGCCCTAGGTCATGGTCAAAGAATTCAAATCTCCGGTGGGTCTAGGTGAGGACCAAAAACAACGTCCATAGCTTACAAACTCAAAAAGCAAAATCAAAATACCTTTTAACTTGCAGCTTTCTTTTTACTATAATAATCTCTTATCACTTTCAAGAAAGAGCCTAATGTGCTTTGTACCAAAAAAGTACATCATCCACTAAGGTCTAAGCGGAAAGATTATTTGCTTTCAAACATCCCTTAATCACCTCCACACACACACACACACACACTCACACACACACACACTCTCTCTCTCTCTCTCTCTCTCTCTCTCTCTCTCTCTCTCTCTCAGTGGATAACTATCTCCTAGTTACAAAAAATAAAAATTAGACATTTTCATTTAACCTAGTAAACAATATAAATATTATAATGAAGAATTATGCTACGTTGTTAGAATGATTTTGATCAATGCAATTGCAGAAGTTTATGTGACAAAAGATGAATGTATGACGAAACTAACGATGTTTTAAACACTTCAATGATATAATGTCATATAACATTATGTCAACCTTTTTGTCTACTTGACACTGTAGAATGATTGTTATAACGAAATCTTTCAATTATTAATCATCTTAAAGTAATTACATTGTAAGGTAAATGACGTAGAAAACAAAAACAACAATCACTACAAATCCTCTCGAGGAAAAAATAAACGCGTTTTTTTGAGTAAAGAATAAGCTACAATTAGGAATAAAATACGAAGAAATTAAATTCGATAATCGCTTTACTACTTTCATTTATTCCGCTCAGCGTCAACTGTGATAATTTTCATCATATTACTCCATGAATATCTTTTCTCCTCGGATTGGAGCACGATCCGATCTTGTATAAGGTGATCGATCAGCAAGTCAAATATCTTGGCCACATATTTCAATGGAGCGTCACAATTGATTGTTAGTGAGCAGTATTTTTGTTGATTCGTTTTTTTTCCCCTATAATCCAAGAAGTATGTAATAGACGAGTGTGATTGGCAATGCGATCAACATTCCAAATATGACCCTGTTATTAATAAAACCAAAGAAGAATGAATGGATCAATATATGAAAATATTAAATAGTTAATTTTAGACGAAATTAGTTACTTACGCAGTGCTAAGAATAGCTGGGTGAACATTGTATTCTTTAGCAAACACAAATGGAACAATCCCCTGTGGAAGTGCAGCCTAGAATTAAGAAATATATCAGAGAACTCAACAGTATCAAGCGAAATATATACGTACTTGAACATTTATTACCAAATTTCGTTAGGCTTGTTACTTTGATTCACGAAAAAGTTAGAATGAACTAGGCTATCACATTGTCTTTTTCGTTAGCCAAATTTGCGTCGATGGGCGAAAAGACCCAATTTTAACAAACTTTTCCTATGCTAATTTTGACAAAGTTTAAGCCCTTGTATGACAACTATTATCTTTAAAGTCGTTTTTCTACATATTCATTTTCAACCACACATTCACAAAATAAAATATTTTAGACGTAAACCTAAAATTTTTTCTATTTTTTGACCACACATTCTCCTAAAAATCACGATTCAAAACTCTATTTTTCAAAAAGTATGGTTGTCAAATTGGGTCTAACTATAAGCTACTAGCTTGAACCTAAATGAAGTTTACTAACCACTAAGAATTTTGCAAAAAAAATTAATAGAAACAATTGTATAATAAGGGGGAGTTGGAATCTGTTATTCTTTTTCAGTTGTTCCTAAATGAATATTTGACAAATTTTTAAAAGCTTGGCACATCAACTCTTGATAACAAATTGGAAGAAGCTAATACAAAATGTTACCAAGTTATGAAAATAATAGTTTTTATGCGAGACGTGAAAAGTTTATGTTATAGACAAGACGACAGCAGAGCTTAAATTGTTAACGGGAAAATGATGAGTTACCTGCACGATCGCGACATGGAGTAGAGTACCACGAAGGCCAACAGCAATGGAAGCTGCAGCCATTACTGCTGGGCCAGTAAGGAACCTCACTGCCATGGAGAAAGCAGCTACCGTGTTCCCACAGGCTATTATCTTCGGTTGAAGTGCCATAAACAAGCCTGTCATTTCACATAAATTAAAGTATGGATTTTGCAACATTGTCACTGGAAATTTAATAGATGCAGTGACATAAAAATAAAAGAATAATCACGATCAGATACATATCCTCCAAGTAGTTAATAGACCAAAAAATAAAAGAATAATCACGATCAAATACATATAATTCTCAACGTACGATACAAAGAGCATGATTAGGTGTCAATTAAACTCCAACTAACTTCACAAAATATGCACCACTATCTAAGCCACTCATTATCCCAATTTTTGGTACCAGAACCAGACATTTTTCCCCTTGGCCCCATCTGTCGGCTTGTGAATTTATTCATTGCCTGTGACATATAGTTTTAATTACATAAAATAATATTATTTTTATACCATGAATGGACTGTCAAATTAAGTATATTTCTTCCAAAAGCAGACCATGAATGGATGATCAAATTAATTATAATTGATACGATGAACTCGAAGTAAATCAATTACTCACCTAAGCTAAACATAGCCATTCCAAGGCCAGCATCGGAGAGTATGGAGATTGACTTTTCTATAATTTTAGGCATATGCACATCCCACCTGAAATTAAACCATATTAGTCAGTGATAATTCAGTCAGTAAATCAATCAAAATCAAATGTCTAGTAATTTCAACATAGCTTACCTAAACGAGACTAGCGACCATATTAAACCAATGAGACTCGAGTACGTGTTAGGATTTCGGATAAGTTTTCGCCACACCATTATCAAAATTAGTCGAGTCATGACACTAGCTGGTGGCATATGTTTTCCGGCGCTGGGATGTTGACCTTGGACAACACTTGGTTGTAGCTCGGCCGTTGGATTGGTGCCCAGTTTGGACAGCTCTGTGGGACCATCTTTCTCTCTCTCCTCATCTGCATGGTCTCTACCTCCTCCACAAAGGTCCCCAGTTTGGGGAATGCCTTCATTTAAAAAATGAAATAAAACGCTATGCTATACAATATTAAAATCTATCAGTTCATAATAATACATAATAAATGGAATGAAACTTACCATTAGTTTCCCCATTTTCAGGGTTATCGGAAACCAACAAGTTGATTTCCTTGGATAAATCGGGTCCACCGAGCACGTGATGCCCACCTCTTTCCGACGCCGGTGATGTACTCGAGCTCCACACGAACATGTGAAGCTCCTTAGAATCAGGATTTGACTTATTGCCCGGTTTCTGTGGCCGTGGCTGAGGCTGAGGCTGCGACTGCAGTTGCTGCTGATAGTTTTTTGCAGTTTTTGGAACAGCAGAAGCAATATCAAGATTCGGAGCTGGATAAGAAGTGATTGGCAATGATGGGCTCGTGAGAGATCCAGGTGCACAGTTTTCCTCGAAATTTGATGGCCTCGGGGTTGGACCTCTAGATGATTGAACTGAGTACATATCTGCTACATTAATGTTGGAAACTCTACCTGTATCGGACTGACCAAAATTCGACAGCCTTCCTGGAAATCCCATCATTGAGTAAAAATCGGAATGATTAAAATTAGACCCCCTTGGAGTCGAACTCAAACTGTAAATTTCAGCTCCTGTAAGATTTGACGGCCGAGGGGTCAATCCTGAGAATGAACCATGTCCAAGTGACCTCCTTGATGCATTTGATTTCCTCACAGTTACATGAAGCTTGCCATCGTTACCTAACTCAGCATCTGTTTCAAGAAAATCTTGTCCATCTAAAGAAACAACATCCGACTCGACCTTAAACGACACAATTGAGGCTGCAGTCTCGGGGAACTGCTCCATGATGAGCATCTTGGCACCGCGATACTCGAACAAGAAGAGCAAAAGAGTGTACCAAATGATGCACTGTAGAACCACTATTTGTACCATAAGACTACCCGAGTACTCACCGTACATAGCAATCAACAAAGGAATGCCCATCACAAGAGTGTTAGGCAGTGTGGAAAGTGAAAAAACTGTTATAGACCATTCAAGACTGCCATTTTTGGTTAAGTTAGCCCACAAGCCAAGAACCACAAGCATTATAAGTTTCTGAAGTGTATCTGCAGCAATGAAACGGAAGTTCATGGCATAAGGATCATTGGTCGAAATGAAGTGGAAAGAAAGGAGAGGCACCGCGAAAATGGCGACAAATCTGTTGATGCCGGAGCACTGGTCCGGGGTGAATATTTTCCACCACCGGACGGAGCCATAGGCCAAGATCATGGCTACATAGAGAGGAATTACAGCAGTTAAGACGACATAAAGATCGTGCCAACTTATCATTTTCGTTATTTGAAGAAGGAAAAAACAACTAGTTAGGACTCCTATGAAATTGCTTGTTTTTCAAGATTGGGAGTATGATATGGAAAAGATGAGGACCAGAATACGGAGAGAAGGCTGGAAAGAGAGATAAGTACTTCAAGATAGAAAGGTCGGCGTGGGGTAGAGACCTGGTACTCCAACAATTTTGATGCTACATGTAATTTTTATTTATTATTATTTTTTTCTTAACATCATTTTTTACCACCGCACACGATTGGACAATTTCTTTTTGAAAAATACACATAAGTGCTTTTTGAAGTTCCGCGCTACGTTAAGATGTAACTCATGACATGTACAATTAATATTATTTATATTAAAAATACCTCCCCTAAAATAATATGATAAATATAGAATTACATTATTTAATTTAAAAATTATAGAGACATCATTTAAAATTTAGTTCAAATAATAATAATAAAAAAAAAATCTACCTTTCACTATTTTTAAGGATTTTTTTATTCAAAAAAAAAAAAGAGATACAAATGCTCACAATACGACTTGGAACTTGGTTCTAGTTTATAGCGTTTTGACCTTTAATATGGAGTTTATTTGTCAGTTCAAGTACTTTATAATTCGTTTGGTTTGAAGTTATACCCCCTGTTTCATGGGGATTAACACCAAAATTTTAGTAAATTTTTTATAAAAACTAATGAAATGAGTGGTAAAAAAGTAATAAATTTTATGAAATATGTGATTAAAATTAATTATTTATTTTAATTGAAATCAATCCCTATCAAACAGTTCCTATATATACAAAATTAAATTTTAATTACGTGTAAACAAGACTTGGGAAATTAATAGGAAACCTCTTGGAATGGAATTAAAAGTGTGTTTGTCTTCCATTATTGAGAGAAAAATAGACTAATGGATAATATTTTTTGGAGAATGTGTGGTCGAAAAGTAAAATAATTTTATTAGTTTGTGTATAAAATATTTTATTGGGAAAATATGTATTGGAGAATCTTATGGTTGCAAACAAATTTTTGAAATAATGATACAAACAGGGGCTAAGTCGATAAAGGAGTAAGCTGTAGTACTTTTCCATCTAAATAGTAAAAGGAAGAATTTTGAGTGTTTTTATAATTAGATAGTATCTTTGTTTTCATGATATACTTAAAAATATAAGTATTCAAGTGGATGAAGATGCCAGACTAGAAACACATAAATATGTCATAGAACGATCATATTAAGCCCCAGTTTGAACCACATTTTTCATGAAACATGAATTTTTTAATAATGATTTTTTCGAAGATTGTGTGTTTATAAAGTAGGAAAAAAAATTTGATTTACGTGTAATTATTTTATTTGAAAAATGAGTAGTTAAAAATGAATTTTTAGGCAACGATGGTCAAAAAGGCATAAAATAGTTTGTTTAGCATGATTTTTTCTTTTGCTTTTACTTTTTGTAGAAAAACTTTTAGTTGAGGTTATTTTAATTTTTATTTGAAAACTAATTTTTAAAAGAGATTCTTATTTCAAAAGTACTTTTACAAGAAGTCACGTTGAACCATTTTTTTCTAAAAAGTTCTTTTGATTGAATCACTGTCATAAAATTAATCAATCGACTCCAAAAATAATTTTTGACCCTCAAAATCTCTTTTTAATTTTTTAAAAGACATGCTAACACATATGGAGGGATCTCATGTTGTTAACGTGGCCAATACTAGATGGCACGTACGAATGGAATTGTACACGAAAATTAATTACATTCCGCTTAACGTCAATTTTTGACATATAAATATCTCTATCATAATGTCTACTGATAGCTTTAATTTATAAATAATCTATTTTATAGCACCATCACTTATCCCTTTGTCCTTATTCTCCATTATTGGCCACTTCAACATGAACTTTAAAAAATCAAATCTCAATTTGTGCATCATTCTTAAATATCTTTATTTTCTCAATGATTATATATACTTCTTTATGTTTCGTTAATAATTCCTTAAACAATGGCTTAAAATAGTCACATGTCAATATTTGATGATGGAAAAAAATTCAAACCATAAGGAGAAGTTTCATCTTTAGGACTTTCAAATTCAAAACCTGAAGTTGAGCTACTTGTTCAATTAGTAACATGATTCAATTTAAATCTTTCTTAATGGAAACGTCATGGATTTGAAGTTGGGGACGAGACAGAAAGCTTTTGTGACAACTCGGTTTCTATTATCAAACAGTTAATTTTCGTACTATCCATCATGGAAGAGCCGAGCTCATCTATGGATTTCTGTCGCATATCCATGATTCGAACTCATGAACTCCTCTTAAAAGAAACTTAAGTTGAATCCTGGTAACAGAAAGTCATAAGGGATAACATGTGCTAGGTTTTCTTATAGCGGATTGTATGTAAGTTAACGATTTGAGCATAGACGTTTGATCGTTACACAAATGGTCAATGACTATCGACGAAATTCTCACAAAAATGAGAAAAAACTTAGTCGATCAAATGGAAGTAATTGGTCAACCTATTGCTGTATCAGCTTTTATTATGATTATGCTCGTAGGTTAATACCATGAATACAACAGTGTTGTTAGCAATGTCTCTCAACTTGACAGCAGAATAGATGATGATCAAATGAGTGATAAGGAGATCGAAAAATCATGGAAAATCCACACAATAATTAAAAAATCATTGGAGAGACTTTGATTGATCAAGAAGACTTGTGGTTAGCAAATTCAAACTAAAAGATAGTCTAACAACAGGAGAAGATCTGCATTAACTAACAACACGGTTTCTACATAAATGCAGAGTTGTTAATTTGTTACTTGATTTAAATAGCCATTATTTTTTCTTTGGATAAATGCTAGCCTAAAAAATAGTGGAAATTAAGTCATTAAACTCATTTCATTTTAAATAGCAATCAATGTCTAGTGTATGCTCATGCCAATGGTCATCATTCAATAAAGATGTTTTTTATCCATTCTAAAGTTCTTTTTAATTTTTAATTTTTTTCTTCTAGTGTGGTATCGTTAATTACTCATCAGAAAGGAAAAAATGTCTGGTTTAAAGTTAGTCTATTTTAATGACTAAAGAAAGCAGCGTTGAGCAAACCTAATGCTATCAACTCAATCACCAACGTTTCTGCCAATTTCATATTGAATTTGAGGACATAAAACAACAATAAGACAACATATTAGCATCAGAGACATGTCAGTATCGATGCGGTAGATCTTCACAAAAATTTTCTGGTCGAGGCCAAGGTAAATGGAAAAGTAGAGGAGGTGGTTGTCACAACCTTGGGCAACGACTGACCTGCCGTTTTGTGATAAGATTGGTGATATAGCTACGGTACGTTATTACACAATTAATCATGGTTGTAATAATCCAAGAAACACTGGAAATCAAGAAAAAACTCAACAGTTGCCTATGTAGATCCTTCATGGTATGCAGACAGTTGTGCAACAAATCACATTACAAGCGATCTGAATAATATTCTAAATCTGTAATCGGACTATTGTGGTAAGCAGAAACTTATTGTTGGCAACGGTAGTCATTTACATATTTCCCATATTAGTTCTTCAAAGTTATATACATCAAAAACTCCATTGCACCTTAGAGAAGTCATCCACGTTCCTCGGATGACTTAAATCTTTTTGAGTATGTCTAAGTGACGAACAGATAATAATGAGTTGTTAAATCTGACTTTGATTCTTGACTTGTGGTTGACAAGAAAATGTTGGAGGTTCTACTCCACAGGAAACTTAAGGATGGACTTTACAAGATGATTATTCCTTCCAGGGCATTTATCCTGATGTCAAGTAGTATTCTAGTTTTGTTGTTCAAAATAAAGAGTCGTCTATTTCCAAGTCTCATATGTCTGGAGTTGTTGTTAGTAATTTCAAAAATGAAATGTCACATCAACCGATGGATCATCATCTCGTCGTGTTTTGGGTCTTTGGTAGAGGTGACAATGACTTGAATAAGCAATCTTTGTTTTCGTTAAATTGAATCTAAAGAATTTATTTAAGATTTGAATAATTAATGAAAGTTAGGCGGGTTCAATCCTAGAATCACCTAGAAGGAGGTGAATAATGCAGAATTAAAAGTACCAATTAAAAAGTAACAAGTCACATTTTAATTGTTCTAAATATTTAGTCAATCAAGTCAATTTTATCACATGTTGAATTGTTACAATAGTAAATAAAGCAGTAAATAACACAAAACTTGTTGACGGGAAAAATCCTTCATAGTATTAAAAAATCTGAGACCAAGTCGGTGACTTTCACTATAGACAATAAAAATTTACAGTATGATTTAACCTAGAACACCCACTAGACGTCGCTGATCTAATTCCTGCAATCTTCAAGATCCGTTAGAAAATACTTCGCTCACACCTGCTCCCTATCTTCTTCAATTGTCTATCTCCTTTAGATTACCAAGAACACCTTGTTCTTGTACTCTTTCCGTGCTTCTGGTCCAACCTTTCTCAATCTTCAACTACTTCTGAAAGCTATTGAAAAAGTATCTTCTTAATTTTATTTAGGAAGTGAAATGTTTTGGATAATATGATTATGATATTTTTTCCAACTTGTGGTTAATTGATATCAAGATGAAGAAGTGTTGGTTGGTCTCCAAAGGATGTTATGAAGATAGAAAATAGCTGTTTTCATGAAGTGAGACTTTGGCATTTATGGTATAGAGGTATTGGGGTAGTATAGAATAGTCAGAACTTTTGAAAATTTCAAACTAGGGTTTTTTGAAAAATACCATCACTCGAACGCAGGTTAGTGCCAAGCGAGCGACACATGTGTCGTTTGAGCTATAGGTGAGCGACATTGATTCTATTTTGGAAGCTCGAGCCTCAGCTGGCGATACGTTAGCATAATTTCGACGACTCTTTCTCCATATTCCATACTCGAACTCAAATATTCGTAGTTCATCTATACAACATCCCAAAAGACTCCCAGACTTTTACAACTCTTTTATAATAATCATTTTGTCTAAAAAATAGTCAATAAAACTTAAAACCTAACAATTAAATTGTATGAATGTGAAATATATAAAGATTTGGAGAATTGAATTGAGATTTGAAATGTACAAACTGTAAAGACGTGGAGAACATTCTTGTTGCATTGAGAATGAAGCAAGTGAACATAAAACTCATAAGAAAGAAACTCCCAGTACAAAAAATCTTTATTCAATCAAGATGTTTGGCGATTGAGATTTGAAAACTTGAAATTACATTTCTTTTTTTTTTTTGACTCTCATCCTTTTATTCGGGTTTGGGATCAGTTACTTAATTTTTGAGTAGGCGGAGTCAAAATTGTACACGAACAAATTTTTACGTATACAATTTTTTTCAAAAAACAAAATATTATTAAGAAATTAACAAATTTTGATTAAATTGCACATGAGGCCCTAAACCTTTCAAACAGTGGTAGATTTTCTCCTAACCTTTCAATTGCTGCAGCCGTCACCCCAAACATTTCAAATCGTAACAGTTGAGACCTCAATGGACGCTTTCCATACAATCTGTCGTCATTTGACCCAAAATATTAATTTTGACCACGTTTAATCAATTTTAAACGGGCAAAACAGTAATTTAATATTTTCCCATAAAATAATTAAAAGCTTAAATCAAAAACCGAAAAAAGGAAAAAAAAAATTCTTCTCTTTCAATTGCAGCAGATTCTCAATCACTAGTAACCCTAGCACCTCTGCCATCAACTTTTGAGCAATTTGGAATAGAAAAAATTCGTTGCAGCCGGTTCCCATAGTACACCTCAATTCACCTTAATGCTTTTCCATCGATCTTTATTTCTCCAATATCCCAAACCCCAAATTTCTATTTTCTAGATTTGCTTCATTTCTGCTCAATTTATTTTAAGAAAAACTCATATTCACGTAGGAAAAATCTGAATACAGTAACCAAATCTTGTGTTGAGAAGTATAATATCCCTGTTTCTAGAGTTTTTTTAATGGAGGTTTGGGTGGGGGAGAATAAAGGTGTCGGTGTTTCTAAATAATTCTGAAAAACATTTATGGGAATACATAGTAGAGTCTTGCCTAGGCTAATGGTATGGCTGATTGTGGTTGTCTCCGTTACCTATTTAGTATACTCACTGAAGCTACTTTCCTCTTCTCACGGTTGTAATGAAGATATTTTCACTCTTCGACACAATAGCATAAAATTGGTTTCTATCCAAAATACCACAATCTATCCTCTGCAAATGGGCATGAAATCATAAGAACATGTTGAAAAAACCTGGTTGCAATACATAGTTTTCGGAATTGGGTCGTCGGCTAAGCTGTGAGAAAAGCGGAATGAGTACATAAAATAAAAAATATTTTATGGGAAAAATATTAAATTACTGTTTTGCTCTTTTAAAATTGATTAAAATGTGGTCAAAATTAATTTTCAGGGTCAACTAATGACAGATTGGATGGAAACCGTCCATTGGGGTCTTAGCTATTACGATTTGAAATGTTTGGGGTGATAGTTGAAAAGACAAGGCTAGAGGAAAGTTAGCCACTGTTTGAAAGGTTTGGAGCCTCAACTGCAATTATCCCTTGATTATATGACGAAATTAAATATCATTTACTTGATTACGCACTATTTCCTCATACTTATGCTGTATTAAAAAATGTGCGTCTCGACAATTCTTTACGCACATCAATTCTTCCAAAATATCTTGTTTCAGTCAGTTCGTGATCTCGAATAGAGTTATCTTACTTGTACGAAAAGTGGATTTCGAAGCTACGGTGCTAATTAGAGGTGTTATTAGATTTTTTTCAATGATTAAAACAACAGGGTATTTTCGTTCGTTCTTTTGTCAAAAGTCAAGTAAATCAAATTGTATAGCATCAACGGGTCTTACACGAATAAGCATTTGATTATTAAAATAATTAATTGATTCAGCAATCATTTTAGCAGGACTTGAGTCCGATATCAGATTATATGCAAGAAATATACTAGAATGAGAACCTCCTGCATCATATCTTTCATCCTTGATGCCTTCATATAAATTCACTAGTTCTGCATCATTTTCTTCAAGATTAGTAGAAGGGGTGGGGGTAGGTACATCGAGTGCTCGACTAATATTTGCACCTAATCGGTGTACATACAATTTCATATATAGAAATTAATGTGTTTTCAAATAAGTGATTGGTGCGTCAAAATTTAAACAATTTGTTATTTGTCTAATAACATATTAAGTACCTCTTAAATTGTACCTAGAGTGTATTACGCTTGGCAAAGGAAATAATATAGGCAAGTCTTTTTAGTATTCTTAAATTGACTAAGATGACATCTTCTTTTAAGAAGACTTGAGTAAAAAAAAAGTGATCTTTATGGTCAAAGTGATGCTATAAATTACGATGTTGTTCGTCTTGCTCTTCAAAGTAAGAGCATTTGTTTACCTCATTGAATAGGTCTATAGATACCTGCACGTGCAAATTCATTGAGTCCACATATTCATGCATGCATTCTCATTCATTGTTTATTATCTCATTTTAAAAAAAAAATGAAAATTGAAAAAATATTTTTGAAATTCCAACACCTTGATTTGATTTACTTGAACATGTTAATTATAATCGAGTACAAGTAATCTAATGAACGGTGATGAAAGTTTCCATTGATTTGTTTAGGACTTCTATGGAGTATTTAGTAGATGTTTCTTCATGTAACATCTACAGCATACACACTAAACTCTTGTGAGTGAGCTTTGATCGTGTGTGTGAGATTTATGATTGCGGTCATCGATGTGATGAAGTGACTTTAAATATAAAATGACCTTTAATACTTTTTCAAATATAGGATTGTGGCAAGCAAGAGAAACTCAGGGTAGTGCTAGGGTGCAGGGTGAAGGCCGACAACAATGACATAAAGATTCCCCTCTCCGTAGAGTTCTGTTGCTTTCCCTTGTTAATCGTGTACCTAGTTGACCTAATCTCTTGTATATTTTCCTAAAAATATATTATTGAGCTTCAAAAGGTTTGTCTAAAATATTGTGATATATCTTATACTTTTCTTTATAGCCTTTACAACTTGAGTAATTAAGCTTGTTGGGTGTCTTAAAACATAATGCCCTATAGTCATCTAACTTGGGAGTTATCGACGAAAAGTTCATTGTAGGTGTCATTTAGAAAGATTAATAAAGAGAAGTCTGTTCATGAAATGAAAAAAAAAATATAAAAATATATACGCTTACAGATTGTAAGAGAAAGAAAAACTTATATAAAAATAAATATGAGCTTTTTGTTTAAAAGGTCCTAATAGCACTGAATTTGACTTTCATAATTGGAGAAATGTATTAATTCTCTAGTAATTTATTTTGCATGTTCATTCTTACAAAATTAAGATTTTTAGTCTTGCTCACAAGGTATTAGTGGCATTTTCACACGTGGGTTTTTATACAATTGACTCTATATAGGTTTAAAATGAGTGTATAGAACGAATTTACTATTTGTTGATTATACCAGTACAAGTAAACAATCCTCTAAAAAGATCATAAAAAGTGTTGAATTTTGAATTTTTGAAAAATGTGCTATTTTTGTCAATTTCCTAGGTGCTAACTAGCCACCCAGTTCCCACTCGAGCGCCCAAAGCAAGGGCTTGGCCGCTCTCTAGGCGTGAGCTGGCCACTCAAGCGACGATTGAATTTGAACTTGAACGCATAAACCTCGACTTTTCTTCTTTTCGTTCATCCCATTAATTCTTCTCAAATCCTCTTCATACCACACTTAAACCATCACCAAAAAAAAACAAAAAAAAAAACAAATGACTTGGAGAATATGAAGCATTCTTATTGTGGAAAAAGATCTTTCAACATCAAATTTGGTAATCTTCGAATTTCCTTCATTTTATCAAAATATGAAATTTTAGGGTTGTGGCCTATTTCATGCATTACTTTGAACTCTTCATGTAATTCATAGATATTCATTGATGGGTTTGAGGTATTAGATGATTACATTTGTTATTATGAATTATATTGGCAAATGTTTTCAAAATCCTCTCTATTTCACTCGAAAATTTGGGTTCATGAGAGATTTTTTGTCAATTTTCTTCAATTTTTTGCATATTTGTTGGAGTTTGGGATATAATTAGTTGTTGGATTGATGGTGTGAGGTTTGAATTGGTGATTACACCCTTTGATTGTTTTTTCATAGCATTCATCATGTTTGCACACCATGTGTTTGATACAATGTTTGTTTGATATTTTTATTCAATGTTTCACGTAAATCTGTCAAAACACATCGAATTTACGCACATACACCCGTACAAGTCATTATATTACAATTTTGTCTTCAAATACAATAAAATTAGGGGGACACAAATCTTCCTTCTGCATCCATCCATTATGCTCTCTTGCGTCCCCACATTCCGTCTCTTAGTTATGACCTTTAGTTTGTATTCATGTTATTGATGTTTACTATATTGTCGGGTGCATCGATTCATGTGCATATCAACTCTTTGCATCATTTCACGTGTACATTATACATTCATGCATGTCTTTTGGTCAGATTTCATTGAGGTACTCGACATGATTAGTAATACTCTTATTGACGTGTTTTATAGACTTAAAACATGTTACAGATGCCTCCAAAATGAGTGAAGACTACTTGCAAGAAGTCTGGTGGCTCGACCTCATACGATCGATCGAGATTCATTTCTTCTACAACCCATGAGGTCTTTGATATTCAGTTTTTCTCTTGTCCTCTTTTAGTTGAGCGTAAGATAACACTTTCAGACCTTTCTTTGGTCATGGCTATGATCTTTGCATTACGTAGACGGGAGCTTGTCCGTAGTGATTTGACACTCCCATCGCCCTTCTTAGCCAGGAGTTTTATGCAAATATCCATGAGGTGAGTGGTTCTCACTTTAGAGATTTTATGAGATGTCAGGTTTTGAGAGTTAGTCCTTATGTTATCTCTCGATTCATTAATATTCCTTCAGCTCTTCACCCATAGTTCCTTTTTCTGACTCAGTTGACTAATCCATATCGTATTCTTCTTATGTCGACCATATTTAATCGTCCTACGGATGGGGGTTAGGGATTGTTCTACTGGGTCTCTACCGGACGAACACCAAATCTTGTTGTACATTATGTGCACAAATCTTTGCTCGGTATCTCATAGAGCTAGTCTTCCTCTTGATAAAGCTAGAATCCTTTATGCTCTTCTTCATGGTGACTCGATAGATCTTTCATCTTTCATTTGTCATCACATTTTACGTATATTTTGCCTGAGTGGTAAGAAGATAGGTATTCCATATGCCTACTTGATACATCGACTAGTGATAGGGCTCAGGGTTACCTTTTTAGAAGGGATTGTTGAGCGTGTACCTCGACCTATCGGCCAGGTCACTATTGCACATAGCAGGCCCCACATTCTATCTTGTTCTTATCCTATCGATGACCTATCTTTGTTCGATCAGGACCCACCTTCTTCATCTACTTCTACTCCCAATATTCTTTCTACTTCTGCTCCAGATATACCTTTTACTTCTGATTCTATTCCTCTATTGGCTTCTATTCGAATTGACTCCTAAGTAGCTATTATGAGCATCGAGTTTCAGTCTCGTATGATGGATGTTATTATAATATACGGTCCACATCTAGGGGAACTTATTCCTGATATTGCTTCACTACAGATGGATGTCCAGTGGATTCAACAACACTAGGATGGGGGAGTTGATTCCGAGAAGGGTAGTGATTCATATGAGATAGGTTTTACCCCTTTGTCATTTGCAACAAAATGGGGAGTATTTGGTTAGGAGTAGTAGATGATTATGTTTTATTTATTTTGATCTTTTGAGATGTGTTATTATGATATTTTGCTATGCTTAATTAAGTTTTGATGTTTTATGATTGATGTTAACATTGATATTGTGTTTTAATATAGCTAGCTTAATATTTATATCATTTATCTCAACTGAAACATGCTATTTTAGTCACTGTTTTCACACTTGGTATTTAAGTTGTTGATTTCACGAAATAGGTTTGACAAGGAAAGCAAGATACAATTGAGTTTTTGAGTCTTGGGTAGTTAGGCGTTATTTTTCTCTTAATTCGTATTTGTATTACTTAGTTTTGTTACGGAATACTAAAGGTGGAGTTCGTTAGGTCTCAATGTAATAGACGTATTTCATGTACAAAACTAAAGTAATTGAGTTGTAATAAGGGTCTAAGAGTCAGGGTTTGTACCATAGTTAGCGAAGGAATCAAAGAAGTCAAAGATGGGACAAGAAGAAAAAATAGACATAAAACTGCTCGCAACCGCCAAATAGAGAGCTCACTACTCGCTAGCTGTCAGGCCATTGTTCGAGCGACGGTGTTACTGCTCACTAGCTGTCAGGCTGTGATCAAGCAATGAAGTTACATGTCAAACCCTAATTTCATGATTTTAAACAGTTTTTTCAATCCCATTCAACCCAGAACTCTCCAAACTATAAATAGCCAAGCCATACTTCATCCTAAAGGTTGGTTGAACATCTTTTCATAGAACACATATTGAATGTTAAACAAAAAATCCAAAGATCTCTTGATTTAACCACGAATTCAAATTATCAAAATTCCAAATTCTCAAAACACCAAATCAATCACTTCCAACATTTATCAGCATTTTGAAGATCCAGAAAGGTGAATAGAGTTCCGGTTTGTGAAGAACAAGTTCGTTCTTGGTGATCCACGAAGATAAAAGAATACAAAGGTTATGGAGCTGGTGCTGGAGCGCACAATTGAATAGTTCTTTGGTGATTACATGTTGGGGGTCAGAGTCTACTAAAGTTTAGTTAAGTTTGGACCAATATTGTAAGTTGATCTTTTAAAGTAGATTATTTATTAGCAAGTTTGTCTTGAGGTTTTTACTCTAGAAGAGTCCTTCAAGTGGTTCTCCTTCGTAAACAAAATCTTGGTGTTATTTATATTCTAGTATTATTTTTACTATTTGATTGATAACTAGGATTTAGATAACCATGCTTTAATTCATCCAGATTCGTTAATAGTGATTTGTTGCAATTTTCCATAAATTATTTAAGAATCTTTTATATCACTTTAAAAGTTGATATCAAGTCAAATAACATTTAGACTAACCAAACAAAACTCAAGATAGAGACCACAATGGTATAACAATGACACATATATAACGTCTCTGTATCAATATGATGGTCAAATAATCAATTTATTAGCCAAATACAAAGAAAATACCCAAAACAATAACAAATGATCAAGCAAGAAAATCATGTATAATGTTTAAAATATAAAATTTGAATTTAAGCTTCACAGTATGGTTACATCATCATTTTAGGAACAAGAAACTAGATGCTCATGTCACTCAGACTCAAAACTGAAAAGAAAATGAATGATAGATCTTGAATCTTCGACCTTCATTTCGAACTTTCAAGGATTTTTCCCATTTTTCATTTTCTTGAATCTTTGGCCGTCATTTCGAACTTCGAATGATTTTCTCCTTTTTAATCTTTCTTCAAAACCTAGGTCTAGAATTTGAATACCTGTATTTTTTTGTCTCCCAAAAAGTCCCATTGAGTCTAGGAATAAGAGTTTATATGGAATATGGTTGGGCGACTTTTTCCCTTGTAAAACAAGTCAGATATAGCCCTAAAGTTGACCACGTACGACATAAGTCTTAAAAATTCGTTTTCTGATGCGTAGACCTTCATTCGAGGTGAAATGTAGTTTGCTAAATTGGAGAAAATACCGTAGCTTCTGTTTCTAATGTAAATACTAAACCCTAGTTAATTAAACAATCTGTCCTAGTTATTCGATTCAGACAGTGTACGCTAGTTAGTCGAAATATCCTGTATGCAGTTAATAATGCAGTTCTGACAACTGCAAGTAGGCAGATCCTAGTGCTTTACGTGATTAATCGAATGCGAAAATAAAAGTGTAAGAACATCAATAAACTCCTAAAAGAAACATTTAGAGGCCTTATGCCACGAGTAAAATAATCCATTATCAAATAATCAAAATAAAATAGTCTTGATTTGGTAATTTCGCAAAATTGACAAAAAAAAAAAAAAATCAAAAGAAATTAAAGAACAACTCACTAGTTTCACCACAACAAATAACTAATTTCGCGACAAAAAAATGTTGTCGCAAAAATTGAAATTTTGTTGCAAAAGTAATTTAGCAACGACAATATGTTTGTTGCAGGTATTGTCGCGCTATATGAGTCACGGATTATATTCCGTGACGGCTTTCAGCCATTCATCGCTTTAACAAAATTGCGACACTATTTGTTTGACGCAAAAAATACGAAATGGGAACACAATACTTGTAGCCATAATGTCGTCGCTATGTA
>CAIGRN010064921.1:0-29927 GCA_903798345.1 Fraxinus anomala
AGGTCAGTTATAACTGCCAGAAGAAATATCGCTTCCCCATTTATACCCACCATCATTTTATCCTTTTAGAATTAATCAAAATTATGGTCAATATTAATTATTTGGTCAACTAACAGTCAGACTAATAGTTTCCTTCCATTTGGACTTCAGCTGCGACATTTTGAAAGGTTTGGTACCGTTGGTAACACAAATAAAAGACTTAGGCAAAGTATGTTAATAAACAAACGATTTGATACCGTAACTTCAATTTTCTCTTAAGAAAATACAAATTAACCGGAAATAGTATACTATTTATATAAATGCATATAGTCCATCATTTCCTGTGTCGACTGTGTTAAAACACGTCAAATAATTGATTAGAACTTATGTTCGGCACAAGATAGATTTAAAAAAGATAAATAATGATTTTTTTTTTTGTTACATCTTATCTCATGTCATGTGCCATACATATTTTGAAATCTAAGAAATCTTCAACCGAAACATAGATTGACTTCAAACAAATATGAGAATATTTAGATAATGCATTTTCTAACATAGAAATATCAGTTCTAATATATCACAATTTTTTTTGGATTTATACAACAATATATACAAAAGTACTATTGTTAAAAATGCGAGCATAAAAAAAATTAATTAGGCTATGTAAACTATCAATTGAGATCATTGTTAACCTGTCATTTTATTAGGATTGATACCACTTGTTGTGAAACAAATCATCGAATTGAGATGTTGAAGTTATATGACACAATATGAAATATTTGATCAAGAATAAAAGAATAAAGAAGACAAAAATATGACAGAGGAATTAAGAGTTTTATTGACCAATAATAATGGAGAAAGAAAATTACAATGATCTTAAAAGCTAGTAATCATATATCTCACACACTACAAATTGTAAAGAAGAATCTAGTATTTATAGGAAATATGTAAGTAGACGTTCAAACCCTAATAGATAATTTGTAATTAAAGTAGAATGTCAAAAACGTGTTAAAACGCGAAACGGGCTTGAGCTGAATAACATTGTCGCTCGAGCGACAAGCGAGCGAGAGTCGGGCGACAGCCCCATCGCTCGAGCTACGGGGTAGCGACAGACGGGTTACAAGTCCAATACAAATTTCAACTCCCAATGGGCTAGCAAAAATGCGACGATTTTTCTTACCGGTCCATAATTTCAACATCTTCAAGTCCAACACAAATTTCAACTCCCAATGGGTTTCCAAAATAGAATTTCAACTTGACATAGGACTCTAATAGCATTCCAAATATGAATTCTCCGTTCACTTCAATTAAAATTTTTCAATTACTTTAACAACTTCAACAAAAGAATTCGGGTCACATCCAAATTTCAACAATCTCCACATTGACACGAATTTCACCAAGGAATGAACTGACTTCTTCAACAACAACCTAAAAATAATTTCTCCAACAAAAACAAAGAATAAAATTCCACCTCTTCCAATGAATCCAAGCACTACTATGCAGAATTACCTCAGATTCACAAAAATCATAATGATTTTAAATTAACCAAAATGGGTTGTAACACACCCCAAAGTATAATCAATTCCAAATGCTTTTACAGAAGGCCCATTGCTAGATTGTACACCTCACACTTCACTTAAAACATGCTCAAAAAAATCAATATCCACATACTTTTTACCATTAGGTCCGTCTGTAGCAACTGAATACAATGGCACCGCAGGTGATGATGGCAAAGCGACATTATCCATATCTTCTAAACTCCAATGAGTTGTATTATTCAAATCCAACCATTTATGAGCTCCTAAAGGTATTGTACCAAACTGAATGTCCGCCACGGTATTGAACCTATGCTGATTGACTCTTTCAAATTGCACCAATATGTATAAATGAGGCCTTTTCCGTCCCTCCAATACAACCTGGGTACCATTACAAACTTTCAAGGCTCCACCTTCACCAAAGAACTCGTAATATTTTGAATCAAGGATAGACAAGGAGATGAGATTCTTCTTTAAATTCGGAACATGTCGAATGTGGCCAAGTGTTCTAATTGTTCCATCCAAAAGTTTCAATCTTACTGTACCAATTCCAGCAACCCGACATGATGTATTGTTTCCCATAACCACGACACATAACCACGACACCTTTGAAAATCATTTTATATGTAGTAAACAAGTCCTTATTAGGACATATATGAAATACACATGCTGAATCAAGAATCCAATCCTCCCCTGGTTTAGATTCGATTTCAGAAATAGCCAATAGATCTCCATCAATGTTCTCCGTGAGGTTTGCTTTGCCTGAAGTATCTGAATTTCCACTTGCAGCCATCTTTTCTTTATTCTACAATTCGTAGCAATCCTTCTTCAATTGTCATTTCTTCTTGCAGTAGTTACAAATTTGATTACTAAACTTCGATTTCGATTTGCCCCTTCTAAAACCACCATGAGCAACAAGACCAGCTCCATCTCTAGCCTTAGTAACCAAATGCTTCTTCTTCTCTTTTGAATACAAAGCATCATATACCTTCTCTATGGTGAGAATATCACACCTTCCAGAACCACCATGAGCAACAAGACCTTCTTCATCTCTGACATTTGAAACCAAATGTTTCATATTCTCTTTTGAAAACAAAGTATCATACACCTCCTCTATGGTGAGAGTATCACGACTATACAAGATCGTGTCTTTAAATGAAGAATACGAAGCGGGCAACGAACACAATAAGATCAAAGCCAAATCTTTTTATCATACTCTTCTTCCAAAATTTCCAAATCAGTGACGATTTCTTTAAATACTGCAAGGTGATCTTCCAATGATCCTCCTTCATCCATGCGATGAAAGTATAAACGTTGATTGAGATTCAACTTGCTTGTCAGACTTTTAGTCATGCACAATTGCTCTAACTTCAACCATAAAGCAACTGTAGAATTCTCCTTCAAAATGTGAAAAATTATTTTCTTATCCTTTTGTAATTTTTCTTCCGCGGTCAAAGTTGATGACATCTTGTCAATTCCAAGCAACGCATTATCCAAATCCAGCTGTGCGAGCACTGCATGTATCTTTACCTACCATAGCGAAAATCTAGTGCTCCGATCCAAAAGCGGAATGTCATACTTCATATAAGCCATCACGAATGAAAAATTGCGAAGAAATCAACCATTGCGCTCTGCGGAATTGCTGAACCTAGGCTCTAATACCACTTGTTAGGATTGATACCACTTGTTGTGAAACTAATCACCGGATTGGGATATTGAAGTTATATGACACAATATGAAATATTTGATCAAGAACAAAAGAATAAAGAAGACAAGAATATGGTAGAGGAATTAAGAGTTTTATTGACCAAGAATAATGGAAAAAGAAAATTACAATGATCATAAAAGTTAGTAATCATATATTTCACACATTACAAATTG
Source organism: Fraxinus anomala (assembly GCA_903798345.1). NCBI lineage: Eukaryota > Viridiplantae > Streptophyta > Magnoliopsida > Lamiales > Oleaceae > Fraxinus > Fraxinus anomala. Next base: position 3,396 of record CAIGRN010064921.1, read on the forward strand.
TAAAGAGGAGCCTAGTATTTATAAGGAACATGTAAGGGGACGTTCAAAACCCTAATAGATGAGTTGTAGGTGGAGTAGAATGCCAAAAACGTATTAAAATGCGAAACGGGTTTGGGTCGAATAACATTGTCGCTCGAGCGACAGGTGAGCGAGAGTCGGGCGACGTCCTATCGCTCGAGCTACGGGGTAGCGACAAGCGGGCGACAAGTCTCGGGTTGAAAATCTGCGAGCGTTGGTTGAGCGGCCAGCTAGCGGTAGGCTAGCAAAAATGTAGCGATTTTTCTTCTTGGTCCATAATTTCAACATCTTCAAGTCCAATACAAATCCAACACCCAATGGGCTTCCAAAATAGAATTTCAACTTGACATAAGACTCCAAACATGAATTCTCCTTGACGTGTACTTCCATTCGAATTCTTCAATTATTTTAACAACTTCAACAAAGAAATTCGGGTCACACCCAAATTTCAACACCCTTTGTTCATGATAAGTAAAAATTAATACAGGAACATAGCTTTACACATATATAATAAATTAATAAAATTTTCTATTTTTGTAATGGGAAACTAACAAATTCTAAAGTTAATATCTTTGTAAACTCTTTAATTATAATAGTCGCTTTCTATTAATTTTTAGGAAAGTGATAAATATAGTTAGAAAGTTTGAAGTAAAATTTTTAAATGTAAATTTTGTAGTCTACTAGTTATTTTTACCAATGGTTGCTGAAGTTCAAGAGAAATTTCAAATTAGTCCTTAAAATTGCTTTTACGACCATTTAGTTACTAAAGCTAAATAACGTTACATACTGTATGTTTGGCAAAACTTTTATAACTTAATCAAAGGTCATTTTGAATCACTCATTTTTAAGATTAATGACTTTTTCTACTTTTAACTAGCAATTTCTTGAAATTCATTGTATATAAGCATTTAAAAGAGTTTTGTTATTCATAAGCAGTTCTTACTTATCAAAAACACACGTGACATATGATAATTGCAACAAATTTTATAAGCATTTTACAAGTGTGTAGAAGTAATGGTGTTTAAAAATAGGTAATTGCTTTTAGCAATTAATTTGTCCGATTTAACTTGAATTCCCAGCTCTATATCTTGTCAATCCTTTAAATATATTAAATCTTTATGCAAGATGAAATTCATAAAAAATATCTACATGAAGTTCGAAGTGCCAACTGGAATCTTTTAATTAATTCAACATTTGCGTTAAATATTCAAAGTTGATCTGAATTTATATGTAAATGTAGAAATGGTTGAACTCGCATTTGAGATAATATGGAAGAAAGAGGTAAAATAATATAAGTTATACTAGAATGGAAGAGAATTTCTTAAAAAATAAATTCAATTATCTTTGTTTTGGTAATTTTAGTAAATAGTAAATATATACTTCTCATGTTGTAACAAAGAGTAGGACTTAATATTCTAATATTTGTAATGACTTCAGTGATTTTGTACAGTGCCTTGAGTTGAGTCATAGATTTTTGAATCTTTACCATATAAAGATTATATTATTTGATGAGCGTCATTATGCAAGAAACTAATCGTAATTGTTCATTTGATTGTTTATGATTAGCCATTTGCATATGACACTCGTCAAAAATTAGAATTTAGAGTCAAGATACAAAAATTTATAACTCAACTCAAGACTCTACACATAATTGCTAAAGTCATTCAAGTATTGTAACACGAACAACTATAGTTACGATAATCATATATTAATGATGATGTTATAGTCTGCATTTACGATTGACTATAATTCTCATTTGATGTCATCCACTTAGAATAATATACGTAAGAAAGATGTAGATTGGTAAATTGAACTAATATGAAGATTGTAGAGTTCTATTATAAATTGAGAAGGCAGTTGTATGGAAGAAAAAATTGAAGTACATACAAGGTATCTAAGAAAAAAAAGATTCGTTTTATAAAGAAAATGACTATTTCGCCCAACGAGCTAGCTTGTGAAAGGTTTTTTTAAGCTCAACACTTATGATTCTTCTACACATCTATAGTGTAGTGTGACGTTAGAAGCTGACGCCAGATCGCTTATCCCCGCAATACAAATCCAACTTGTTTTATTAACCACGTGATACTATACACCTCTCAACAAGTTGCTCCACTTGCCACTTTCGAAATTTCATGGAAACATAGCTATAATCATTTTTTATAATTACAAAATATTAATTTAATTCCTAGTGCATCACCTCCTAAACACTTTTCTCTCTCATATCCCTACACATACCCCCACCATCTTTCCCCTCCGAAATTCACGACTTTTCTTTCTCTGGTTTCCAAGAAAATTCAAGATCTTAAAAAGCTGTATATGATATTGTGTAGAAAATCATGTACAACCAAGTTTTGAGCGAGTTAACGTCGGTGAATTTTCCGGTGGAATTTCAGCCGGAATATTACCGGAGCTCTAGCTTCAGCAATCTCATGCCGTGTTTAATGGAAACATGGGGTGACTTGCCGTTAAAGGTTGATGACTCTGAAGACATGGTTATTTGTGGGCTGTTGAATGACGCCGTCAATGATGGATGGACGCCGTTTAACGATGTTAAGTCGGAGCCGAGGTTTGAGGTCGAGGCGGAGATGAGCATAGCTGAAGTAAGGTTGGAATACGTGGCTGCTCCACCGGTGACGGCGGCAAAGGTGGGGCCAGCGGTGGCGCGGCCAAAAGGGAAGCATTACAGGGGTGTGAGGCAACGGCCGTGGGGGAAGTTTGCGGCGGAGATAAGGGACCCGGCTAAAAACGGCGCAAGAGTGTGGCTTGGGACGTATGAAACGGCTGAGGAAGCGGCTTTGGCTTATGATAGAGCGGCTTATAGGATGCGTGGCTCAAAGGCGTTGTTGAATTTTCCACACAAAGCCGGCTCAAATGAGCCTGAGCTGGTTAAAGTGACGGCCAAGCGGCGGTCACCTGAGCCTGCTTCTTCTTCAGTATCGACAATATCATGGGCTTTGGAAAGTGGCTCACCCAAGCGGAGGAGGAAAGGAGTGCCAGCTGAGCTAGCCGAATCAGAAGTCCAGAGCAGAAACAATTTGTAATTGCACGTGGCAGAGAACTATTGGTTATCTTATAATTGAGATATGGCTTGTTTCGTTATGAGATGTGCATAGTAAGCTGGAAATTTGAGCGATTCGTTTGTTGGCTAATACAGATGGTTCAAAAGTTATTATTTGATGGTTGAAAAGGGGTTGTCAAAAGATTGAAAGAAAAAAAAATTCAGAGTTAAAAGTGAAATTTTAAATAGTGATTTATTTATTATAAAATAAAATAAAATAAAACGAAAAAAAAAAAGGCAGGTAACGATAACCATCTGGACTAGAGGCGCAAACCAATTGATGGAGAGGCTTAGCTGGTGGCAAATTAGGTAGGCTAGGGGCACAAGCACTATGGTTAGAATTGCGCTACACGTACAAAAAGAAAACTTATAGATATTTTACAGAGCACTCACATGTGGGATCCATGCATATTTTTTTTAATACATGATGGGACTCACCCATCTGAGTGACCTGATGAGCCCCTATTACATGGGGATTAATTTCTATGGTTAAGTGTAGCAATAGTGTTAGTGGGTCAGAATTTAAAGAAAAATAATAATAATGTCATTAATTCAAATCCCTCAAACTGTGAACATAATTGAAAGCGCAATACGATCAACGAGATTTAGTATTTTAAACTTTCTCAACATGAGTTCGGACTCTTTTGTGTTGAAGTTCGAATGAAGAATTTGATTGTATCAGTTAACATGACTTTTTTCAATAGTTGTATCCTTTGTTGAATGAGCCGTATCATTTCTCACATGAAACCTTTTCTCTAAGTAATTTCGACATTTTTATTTAAAACTCACAAACTTTTATGAAAATCTACGACCTTGAATGTATGGTTACATCTAAAAACTAAATGTTTGAGAATTTTATATAATAGAAACGTACATTTTAGTATCTCTAACTTTTCTACGAATAAATTCGTCTCTCACATCGTGAATTTATTGTAACTTTTGTATTTGAATTTTCCTTTTGCACACATAATATATACACCCTACCACAACAAGTTACAAAGCCACGTTAATACTACCACAACAAGTTACATCATAGGCTCGATCAATAGGACCGAGCCAGCCGGGCCCCCTCCATGTGAAATATAGGTCACAAACCATGGTCATGAGCCTCCTTGCTTGTCCACATATTAAGTAGCACCAAAGAAGAGTTACAATCGACTTTCAAACTTAAGTTATTAACTAATAACACATGTATGTATATAATTAATTATTATTGTCAGCACAAATCAAATATGTTTTTGTTTATTTTCATTTGACAAGTGATAATTTGTTGCTGACTAAGTGTAGTTTTCTCTTTTAGCCCATCGGAAACTATCACACATTAAAGTGAACTCAAAACTAATACACTTTGAGGATGATTTCAAAACAATGTTGGATAATTATGACGATACCATAGTTCTTGGCTCGACCGAAAACAACCAATACACTTTGAGGATGACCCAAGTTGTGGTTAGTATTTGGCTTTGTGGTAATTACATAAAACCAGATGTTTAAAAATTGATTTTTAAAAATCAGGTCAAAAGTTTATTTATTCAAAAATTAGGTACTATATTAGTATCCTAATTGATAACCTAATTTATCTCTCTACTCCCTTTCCCTCTTACGGCAGCGCCTCCCTCCTCTTTCCCTTACTTTCCTCTTCCTCCCTTCTCCCTCCTTCCCCTCTCATTCTCTCTCTCGTCTCTCTCTGCAGCAACTGCAGCGTTGCGACGCTGCCACCATTCACAGCGTCGTGACACTGCTGCAGTTCGCAGTGAATGGTGTTGCGATGTTTTGGAGTTCCCGGTGACTGGTGTTGCAGTTCGCAGTTCGTGGTGTTTTGAACTGCAGTAGCGTCACGACGTTGCTGGTGTTACGGTGTTTTGGAGGTGTTGCGGTGCTGTTGCTGGTGGTGGTGACTGGTGGTCTGTGGCTGCGTTTCAGTCTCTTCCTCCCTGGATGGCCACTTATGGATGATTTGTGGTGGAGGGATCGAGAGAGAAAATTTGGGGAGGGATCTGAGGTGCTTTGTGTGGTGGCGTATGTGGTGGTGGCAGTTGACCGTGGTGTAGGTGGGTTGACAATGGTGGTGGCAGTCGACGGTGGTGCAGGTGGAGGATCTGGTGATTTTGGTTTTATGAGTAAAAATATAATCTGTAACCAACCATTTTGTTATCTGTGACCTAAAATTATATAATCCGTGACCGTGAAAAAATCTGTGACCAGCTAATTTTGGAAATCTGTGACTGTGACAACTAATTTTGAAATCTGTGACCAATGAAATAATTGTGCCTAGAAAATTTTTGAACTGCGATCGTAAAATAATCTGTGATGTATAAAAAATATTATTTGTGACTGAAAAATAATATATGACTATCTAAATTGTGAATATGTGACCATATTGTATAAATTGTCGAAATCGAAGCAGTCATCGAAATAAAGCTGTGGCGGAACGATCACCGGAAGTAACCGGAATAATTTTCGAAATCGCTCCAGTCGATGGAACGATCGCCAAAATAGTGGCCAGAACGGTCACCGAAATAGTCCCGATAGAGGTGATGGAGGTGGGGTGAGTTAATTATAATATATTATAATTAAATATTTAATAAAATTTTTAATTAATTAATAAATACCCGATTTTTGCAAATTTGAAACTTGACACCTGAATTTTGTAATTGTCAAAGTTAATACCTGATTTGTGAACACTTCCCTTTGGCTTTGGTTATGTGGTAATATGATAGCCCATTTACTGAATTTATCCCTTGGCCCTTTTAGTTGGCGATCCATTCTTTGGTTTGTTGGGCCACTTGGTCTTGGCCCATCAGGAGAGAAGAATGTCTTTGGTCCAATTGAGGTAGCCTAAGTGCTATATACTATATCGCAGCCGTGTCTTTCTTGTGCGTGTGTGCAATAGAGGAGAGGGGCAGCCTACTTGGGGTAGGTTTGTGATTCAACCATTGCTCCTCTTTATTTTTTCCTCCATTTGTGATATTGCCACCACTATGTTGATCCTTTGTTGGTTAGTAAGAGGGCAACTAGAGTGGGTGATAGAGGCAACCAAAGTACAAAGTTGTAGGTTGAGCCTTGGCCTCAGTTGGTATTCATTTGGTGATTTTTTCTGAGCCCCGATTCAAGATTTTTTGGAGTTTCTGTCAACAATAATTAACTGGTGGATAAATTTATAATGGATCGAAAGAATTAAATTAGATTTGTTGAATTGTTATAACCTGTTAAGGCAAGCAAATATGCATAATAATCATTTTTAATTTTTTTATGTGAAATTAAACACAACACCCTTGAAATTTTGAGAAGTTATATATTGATCACTTGGAAGTAGGCACAAATGTTGATTGTTGCGTTTTTTTTTATATGACAAGTGTATGATATCGTAAAATGTAATATAATGGACATTTGAGTCCGAATTATCGTTCCCACAAGGACTATATTTTAATGCTTAATTTACTATTTCTAACTACCATATGACGAAAACAAATTGTTAAAGAGTCGTGATTTGTTGTGATTTTCAATCTTACTACTCGAAAATAAGTGGATATACATAAAGATCGATTTAGTGTTTCAAATATGGAATAAATGTTAGGGTACAAAAATTTCGTTTATTGATAACATTTGAATCTTAATTTAAGATTCATAACCTAATGCGGTATTCGATCGAATTCTTCTATTATATTCAATTTATCTATCTGGAGTTCTAATTGAGTATATTTAGCTAATTCAATTATATATCTATATAAAAATCAATTTTAGTTAAACGAAATATTAGTTCTACGAATTCATCTAAGATCGTAATAATTAGTATATGTATCTTTATTTATTATACTAAATTATCGGATTTTGATACGTAGTTTAAATCTAAAACGCATATCTCGATTCGTAATAAATTTATGAAATCATTGAATTAGTGATCATGTAATTCAAAGCATTAAGTATATAATTAAAATCACAAACATAAATAATGAAAGAACTTGAATCTTGAATAAAATAAATGGAGAGTTTCAAAAGATTACATTGTTTGTCCTAATAGAAAATTTAGCTACTCATAATAATGGAAGAAAATCACAAGATTTGTATTGAGCACATCATCAAGTTTTGAATTGATATGTGGATGAGTGGATTAATATTGCACCAAGTGTCTCTTCTTGCTTCCCATCTTGATTTTAAACCCCATTTTTTGATTTCTTATTTTTCTCCCTTTGAGTTTCTTTCGAATTTTCAAGTTGTATCATTTCAATGTGTGGAATCCCTAAAAAATGCATTATTTCTTCTATTTATACTTCTCCTCTTATGTTTCCCAAATTTAAAGTTTTTTTTGGAATTTTAACAGGCCAAAACTTCTCCCGAGTTCTATCCCGAGCATTTAAAGTAATGCGCTTAATAAAAGCACTGGGTCTCTCGAAAAGTTCCCCAGATCGGATGGTCACGCCTCGGCTGCTGCAAATTCTGCTTATCAAACTCGAAAATATCAAACAACGGTAGTGGTCCTCCCAAATGCCCTGGGAGTGAATCTGTTCATAAATAAGAGTTGCCAAGTCAATCTTCGCATCCCTCACCAAATGGTAAATGAATCCGGCCTTAGGATTGTTGAATGTGGTCTGATGTGCGGGTAAGCTCAATGTTGTGACAGGTGAATAGCCACAAGATATCTATCTATGGTGTAAGCTCATTTTGATACCACTCAACAGTTTGCACTGGCCAAACAATCTCTCTCCTAAGCAAAACTTCCCTATCTCATTCCAATAGAAATCACCAAGTATTAGGACTATATTATCTTAGGTTAGCTGATAGTACTCATGGATTACCTTAAGGTAAGAACATAATCAACCTGTCTCTCACCCATGTTTGGTATAGATGCTCGGAACCTGGGTTGTCTATTTCATTGTTGAAATTTGCATAAAATTCCCAAACAAGTCCCCCATACACCTGGTGTGGTCTTTCCACCACCTTATCCCATCCATAGTTCTGAACTAAAGTCACCAACTCAAATCCCGGGAAATCCTTGAGTTTTACAAGCCTCTCATCGAGTAATACCCAATGGCTAATGATATCGGAGTATCTAGATGTGGCCTCCTGATTCAAAAACCTATTTACACCCCATTCGAGTCCTGAGGACATGCAATATTGATGCGACTCTCTCGTTTCCTTTAGATGTGTGCTTAGGAGGCATCCTGAATACAAGAAAAATGGAAATATTACTCCAGTTGTGATGCATAAACGAATGCCATGTTACCTGAAAATATGGTAATAGCATGAGTATCCAAGTCCCCTAAATGTATTTCAAAATGCATGCATACAACGCTTGCACTCAATAAATTCAAGTGACGAAACTAATCAAAGCATAAAGTGATGAAATAATTCCATGCTCGATGAATTGTGTAATGAAATGGGGTTTTATCTCATAAAAGTCAAAGTTTGGCTCACTAACCCAAAATCAACTTAAACAAAACAAATTCACTATTTTAACCCATGATCGACTAAGGATATTCGCCTTTGGGAAACGTCGAGAAAAGTCAAAATTTTCTCGAGTGATCTTCGGGCATATGAAATAGTTCACATTGGTCTTACACATATTCAAATTTGAGGTCAAATGGAGGTCGTTCGGTGGTTAGATGAGGGAGAGATGAAGTTGGTGACGTGAAGTAATGTGTGTTTTGCCATGTCATATCAAATTATGCTAAATTGGGTTTAGGCGTTCTCTAATACATTTTTCAATGAATTTCAACATAAAAAGCAATCCAAAATATATATCAACAATGTTAAATTAACCCGAATTCAGCACAAATTTTCGTGTAGGCAGTTTATCAAACACATTGAAAGCATTATATTTTTCCATAAATTTCCAAGATCTAGGTTTTAATCAAGCCATAATTTTCTCAATTCAACTCAAAATCATAAGCATTCAATTTCTTTCTCAAAACAACAATTAAAACTTACATAGAATAAGGGCAAAGAGGATTTGATGACATACCTTAAGGTTTTCTTTGATGTTGAAGATTTGAGGAATGGAAGATGAATACGAGTTGGGAATCACCGTATGTATGTGCCGTGTGTGTGAATTACGAAGGGAAAGTGCCGTGTGTGTGTGTATAGTGAATGAGTCGTGTGTGTGGGGGTTTTCAAAGTGCTATGTGTTTTAAAAACTATTTTATTTTTTTTATTCGATGCAACCGCATATAGTAAATGTATGTGGTTGCATAAAGTAATTTTTTGATGCTAAGAAAACCTCGGCCTCGTTGAATGCAAGTGCATGTGTGATAGTACTATGCGACTGTATAGACTACTAGGAGGAAAAATTCTTTGCTTGTTTCAAAATTATGTCTTTCGACCTCCTTGATCTCTTAGACCTAGAATTTCATATCAAACAAGTTCACATAAAAATGATGAGTGTACAAAGCATGGAAAAAGTTTAAAAAAATCACCTATCTCTCCGTAAGCACCTTTTTGGTCCTCGACAACTCAAACTGGCTTTCCACTGCCTTCAAAACTTTTCAAAACACATTTTAAATTGTATGGGGCGAGTGTATGCTATGTAGTTGGTTCCAAAATCATTTTCAAACTTGAAAATACTAGTTGATCCAAGAAAGCGTAAAAATTATCTTTTTACCTCGAAATGCATGATCCAAATTAACCATGTAACACTCCAACAACCCCACACTCATGCATAACATCTTTAAATCTACCAAAAACTATTGAAAACACGAAAATTCATAATCTAACGCATAAAACAGAATAAATAAAAAGGAAGAAATGTTGGGTTGCCTCCCAACAAGTACTTGTTTATAGTATATAACTCGACTTTATGGTGGTTGATTTACTCTGGTGTTCTAAGATAAATGGTGGACTTTTCTTTCAAGAATTCACCACTCCAATATGGCTTCAATCGTTGTCCATTAAGTTTAAAAGTCCCATTGCTTTCATAATTGATCTCTTACAGCCCCATACGAAAATACCTTGGTAATTGTGTATGGACTCCAACCAACTTGCCCTCAATTTACCTAGAAAAAGCTTGAGTTTAGAGTTGTATAACAAAATTTTTTGCCCCATCTCAAACTTTTTTTTTTGTATATGCATGTCATGATACCTTTTGATGTGCTCCTTGTAAAGCTTTACATTCTCATAAGCTTTTAGTCGAAACTTATCCATTTTATTCAATTGAAGTAACGTCTTTTCACCATCTGCCTTTTAAGTTTCTGACTGCCCGGTAAGCACGGTGCTCTAATTCAACTGACAAGTAGTACATTTTCACAAAAACTAAACAATAAAGAGATATGCCTAATGGTGTTCTGAAAGATGTTCTGTAAACCTACAAAGCGTCGTCAAGCTTCTTAGACCAATCATTTCTCGAAGAACTCGCTGTTACCTCAAGTATTCGTTTTAATTCTTGATTAGATATTTCAACTTGACCACTAGTCCGAGGGCGATAAGAGGTAGCTATATGGTGCAGGACGCCATATTTAGCCACGATAACTCAGATTGACGATTGCAAAATTGTTTGCTTCCATCACTTATGATAGCTCGAGGTGTGCCCTAACGAGTGAAAATGTACTTCTTTAGTAACCCAGTTACCACCTTTGCATCGTTAGTTGGCAATGCTATTTTTTCCGCACATATGAAAACATAATCAACTGCAACTAAAATAGACAGATTTGAGAACGACGAGGGGAATAACCCCATAAAGTCAATCCCCACGCATAAAAAAGCTCCACATCTAAAATGCTATTCAGAGGCATCTCGTTTCTTCTCGAGATATTTCCCATGTGCTGGCATATGTCATACTTCTTCATAAACTCGAAAGCATCCCGAAAGATTGAAGGCCAATAGAAACTAGATTGTAGAATTTTTGCGACTGTCTTTGATGCACCAAAGTATCTTGCAGATGAGTGACATTGTTCCAGTATTAGAGGCACTTTATCCTAAGGTACACATCTCCGAATAATTTGATCTGTACCTCTCCTGTAAAGAATATAATCATCCCAAAAATAATATTTCAAGTTAGAAAAAAAGTTTCTTCCTTTGATGACTTGAATAATCTGGTAGAGTGAAAGACTTGGCTAAATAATTTACTATGTCAGCAAACCATGGTGTATCTTCCACACTGAACATCTAGAAAAATCTCATTTATCTATTGACGCCTTTTGCTATCTAGACTTAAGTTGGGATAAGTGATTTGCTATCACATTTTCACTTCCATTCTTATCTCTAAATCTCCAAATCGAATTCTTGCTGGAGTAACACCCAACAGATTAGTCTAGGCTGGCATCCTTCTTTGTTATCAAGTACTATAAAGGGCGTGATTGGTGTAGACTATGATCTTTGATCCAATAAGATAGGATTGAAATTTATAAAAGGCAAAAACCACATGCTCCTCATCCGAAGAAGATACTGTTTTCTTATTCACAACCGACTTCTTGATATGTATTTTCGGTAATTACACTCTACTTCTAGTTGTAATTGTTTTGGCGTGTTCCTTGGGGTTGATTTTTGTATTGTTGGACAATGTACTTGGTGTTCTGCTAGTCATAGAAAGTGTCATCTGCCCCACTTGAGCTTCCAGGTTTTTAATAGCAGCACTGGTGTGATCTAGGATTAGAAGACGAGTCTGGACAATGATCCATTGATCGTTGAAGAAAGGCCTATGACTAGGTCACAAGCGAAGCGGGTTAAAAAAGTAATGAGACTACTTGTTCAAGTTACGGTGGATGAAATGTCGGTCACAACAAACAAAGAAACAAGTTTTATGCTAGAGTTTGAAGAAGAAACAAGAGAGATCAACTTGGTCCAAGCAGCAAACAAGAAAACTGGAGAGGGTAACTATGCTACCATAGGCATGCGACCTATACCAAGACTTAAATGAGGTTTTTTTGAAACTATACGACTGCATCTTCCAACACTATGCGGCCGTATAGTACAAGTTCAGTGGTGAATTTTTCAATTTTTGGAAATAATCTTATTTTATTTAAAACTCTAATTTTATTGTAATTCTTGATATTTTGAATATTAACTTCGTTTTTAATTAGGTTTTATGGGTTCCTTATAAATATGACTCATTTAATTCATTGTAAAGACACACAATTTATTAAGACATTAAATGAAAGGCAAATTGCTTTCTTCTTGTTCTTCTCCGAACTAATTCTGAACTTATCAATAATTAAGTTCTTGTGATGTTCATCAAATCAAGTAAGGTTCATAAGTTTTGTGATCACAAGGTCAACATATTGTTGTCGATTGTGTTAATTCTTTAATTCAATAATTTATTGGGTCGAGCTTTCAAACGTTGATTCTTGTCTTTCTTGGGTTGAATCAATCTAGTGTAGGTTTCATAGTTTCAATTGCTATGTGGGCTCACATCAGTTGATATCAGATATAGGCTCCAAAAATCAACGCTATATCTAATTTTTTTTCTTTTGTTTGAGTCTTTGTTGTTTTTTATTCTCCGTGTTTTTCGTGTTCTTCATTTTTTTGTACCTAATCAATAAAATAACAAAATAAAATTTCAAAACTTGTTTGTGTGCTACTCTAGCATCCAAATCAGCATCTGTTTCTTTTACCGGTGGCTAGTTGAATTTCCGAGCTAAAAAAATTGGAAAATTGCCAGCAGTATACAATTTCTTTTTTTTTTTAGTAAAAAAAAATTCAAATTCAAAAGTGTCAAATTCGAATTTAAGAAACACTTTCTTGAATTTATCTTTAAGAAACACTTTCTTGAATTCAAAAGTGTTTTATTAAAAGTTCAAATTCCTACCTTCTTGAATCATTCCCAATCATTTTCCTTACTCAATTTTTTGTTTGGACTCCATATTGGTTAAATTTTGATTGAGATCGAAATAATTCTTTGAAGCACTTGCAAGAAAGTATTGAGTAAAAAAAGGCAAAGTGGTGAGACTAATAAAAGAAAAAGACCAATAGAGTGATACACATGAGACAAATATTATTCTAGATTTAGGATATTCGACAGAGATGATTCTACTCAAGCGGGAAGAATAGCCAAGTCATCATGAGGAAGGAGATGATATGACAATTTGAAAGGTTGTTTGGTGATATGAGAGATAGAATGGATATGCAAGAGGCTTGGATGGAGAGGCAAGACATATTGCTTACTAATTTGTGTAGGGAACAACTTAGAGAAGTTCCTAACACAAGGAGGAAATGTAGGCGGGATCATAGAGCGGATTTTGGTGGTGAATATGAAGCGGATAGTGACATTAATGATGATGCATTGGTGGATGTCGAATTCGGAAGAATGAGGGATAGAGGAGTTAGACATGAATGAGGGGTAGAGATCTTATTGGAGATGGTGTTGATAAAAGTATAGGCAATATCAAAATGAAAATTCATTCATTCAAAGGAAGGAGTGATCTGGGAGCATACTTAGAGTTAAGAAAAAAAAATTGATATTTGATTGCCACAACTACTCGGAGGAAAAGAAGGTAAATATTGTGGTATTTGAATTTACCAATTATGCTAAAAGCCTCTACTAATGTTCTTGTACTATGGAGGATTGTCATAGAGATTAAGATTGCTATAATTAGAGTGAATGTGGTGGAGGATAGGGAGGCCACCATGGCCTAGTTTTTGAATGGTTTAAATAAGGAGATAGCTAATGTAGTAAAGTTGCAACATTATGTGGAGTTGGAAGACATACTAGATGTAGCTATAAAGCTAGAAAGACAATTGAAGAGGATGGGGATGGCTATATATTCATGGGGTTCTACTCTTCTTGAAAATCGAAGTAGGATAACCATAAAGGTGATGGGACTGTTTCAAAAAGTAGGACTTAGTTACCGAAGGAAAGGGAGTAAATTTCTATCAAAGCTAAACTCAAGGCGAATTCCCAACCCTCTAGAAGGGATATCAAATACTTTAGGTGCTAGTATCGGGACACATTGCTTCTCAATATACAAACAAAAGGACGATGATCTTGCGCGGCAATGATAAATTGGTGAGTGTGAGTGATGGTGAATATGATGATATGCTAGAATTGGAAGATGTTAGTGATGGTGAGAAAGTAGAGTATGCAATAGGGAAGTTGTTGGTTACACGACAAGCTCTAAATACTCAAATCAAAGTAGATGACTTGGAGTAACAAAGGGAGAACATATTTCACACGAGATGCCACGTCTACAATAAGGTATGTAGTATGATTATTGATGGGGGTAGTTGTACCAATTTGGCTAGCACTACACTTGTTGACAAAATTGGGATTAACTTTGCTAAAACATCATGGGCCTTACAAATTGCAATAGCTGAATGGATGTGAAGAGGTTAAGGTGAATAGGCGAGTGTTGGTGAGTTTCTCAATTGGGAGGCATCATGATAAAATGATATGTGATGTAGTTCATATGCATGCCGGACATATTTTGTTAGGGAGGTTATGGAAATATGATAGAAATGTGATTCATGACGGGTACAAAAATAGTTGCAACTTTACTAAAGATGGAAAATCTAATACTCTTGCACTGTTGATAAGTGTATGAAGATCAAATCAAATTGAAAAATGAGGAAGAAAAAAGATTGAGAGAAAAAGATAGTGAGATTGATCTTTCACAAAAAGAGAGCAAGAGAGAAAATTGTGAGGTGACTAAAAGTGAAAAAAAAAATGAATAGAGCCATAAGAGAGGAAATAAAAGGAGTATTATGAGATGAGAGAAAAGTTGAGTGAATTTTTTTTTGCAATGGGAAGTGAGTTGAAGATGGTAGCACTTGAAAACCAATCTATGATCTTGTTGGTTTATAAGGAGTCACTCCACAATCTTGAAAAATCTAATACACCATACCCTAGTTTGGCTACTTCTTTGTTGCAAGAATTTGAAGACGTGTTCCCGAAAGACATACCTAGTGGGTTACAACTCATTCGAGGCATTGAAGATCAAATTGATTTCGTAACTAGGGCTATCATTCCAAATATGCCAGATTATTGAAGTAATTCCGATGAGACTAAGGAACTTCAAAGTCAAGTGGAAGAATTGATGAGCAAAGGGTTTGTGATTGAGAGTATGAGTCCATGTATCGTGCTTGTACTACTTGTGCCAAAGAAAGATGGAACCTGAAGGATATGTGTCGACTGGAGTGTCATCAACAATATAACGGTAAAATATCGTCATCCTATTCCCAGGTTAGATGACATACTAGATGAATTATATGGATCATGCATATTTAGTAAAATTGATCTTAAAAGTGGTTATCATCAGATTAGGATGAGGGAAGGAGATGAATGGAAAATTACTTTTAAAACTAAATATGGGTTGTATGAGTAGTTAGTCATACCATTTGGACTTACTAATGAACCTAGCACATTTATGAGATTAATTAATCTTATTTTACGAGCATTCATGGTAAATTCATAGTAGTTTATTTTGATGACATATTCGTATATAGTAATGATCTAAATGAACTTATATGGCATTTAAGATGTGTGCTTGTGATCTTAAGGTAATAACAACTTTATGTTAACTTTAAAAAGTACACATTTTGCATGAAAAAAAGTCATTTTTATAGGTATTTTGTTAAAAATGTTAGTACACTTACCGCACCACTAACGGAAATTATAAAGAAAAGTGTAGGATTTCATTGGGACATTGAACAAGAACATGCTTTTAATACTATTAAGGATAGGTTGTGCATCACACCGATTTTATCATTATCTAACTTTAACAATACTTTTGAGATTGAGTGTGATGCATCAAGTATAGGTATTGGAGCTGTCTAAATGCATGAACGAAGGCCAATAGCTTAATTTAGTGAAAAGCTAAATGGATCAGCTCTCAACTATCCTACATACAAGGATTTGTATGTACTTATTCGAGTTTCGGAGACATGGGAACACTACCTATGGCCAAATGAATTCGTGATTCACACCGACCATGAGTCCTTAAAGCATTTAAGGGGTCAAGATAAATTAAACAAGAGACATGCAAGGTAGATGGAGTTCATCAAGACATTTCCATATATTATTCGGTACAAACAAATAAATAAAATGTAATAGTTGATGCTTTATCAAGGAGGTACATTCTTCTAACTTCTTTAGGTATCAAATTGTTAGGTTTTGAATATGTTAAGGACATGCATCATAATGATACATATTTTTGTAATATATACAAATCATGTGATAAGGATGCTATGGATAGATTTTTTAGACATGATAGGTATTTATTTTAGGAAAATAAGCCGTGTTTCTAAATGTTCAATGAGAGAATTATTATTACGTGAGGCACATAATGAAGTTCTAATGGGTCATTTTGGTGTCAAGAAGACCTTAATGATGCTAGTTGAACATTTTTATTGGCCTAAGATAAAAGTTGATGTTGATCGGATTTGTTGTAGACGCATCACTTGTAAAAAAGCTTAATCTAAGGTTTTACCACATGATTTATATATGCCATTACATGTTCCTAATGAATCTTGGGTTGATGTGTCAATAAATTTTGTGTTGGATTTACCTAGGACTAAGAAAGGAAGATATTCTATATTTGTGGTGGTAGATAATTTAGTTAGACGACACATTTTATTCCATGTCATAAAACTGATGATGCCACAAATATTGTGAACTTATTCTTTAATGAAGTAGTATGCTTACATGGAATTCATAGAAACATTGTATCGGATAGGGATGTTAAATTTCTTAGTCACTTTTGGAGGATTTTGTGGAATAAGTTAGGAACGAAACTATTGTTTTCTACTACTTGTCACCCACAAACGGATGGGCAAATTGAGATAGTTAATAGGACTATGATACAATTGTTACGCACTATAGTTAATAAGAATCTAAGGAGTTGAGAGGATTGCTTGTCATTTATAGAATTTGCTTATAATAAGACCACAAATTCTACTACTTCTTATCCACCTTTTGAAATTGTCTATGATTTTAATTCACTAACACCTTTGAATTTAATTCCTTTACATGTGAATGAAAATGGTACTTTAGATGGAAATAAGAAGGCCAATTTGGTAAAATAACTCCATGAAAAGATAAGGTTGCAAATTGAGAAGAAAAATGAGCACTATGCTTCTCAAGCAAGTAAGGGATGAAAGCACGTAAAATTTGAACCAGGAGATTGAGTTTGGGTACACTTGAGGAAATAACACTTTTCAGATCAAAAGAAGTCAAAGTTGCAATCAAGGAGGGCCATGAACCATTCCATATCCTTGAAATGATCGATGACAATGCCTACAAATAAGATCTTCTAGGTGAGTATAATGTTTTAATTACTTTTAATATCTCTGATCTTTCTCTCTTTGATGCAGGTACATATTCGAGATCGAATCATTTCGAATAGGAAGTGGATGATATGATCTAGGATACAAGGACAAGTTCGGGTAATGATTCATTGATTGTTGAGGAAGGGCATATGACTAGGTCGCAAGCGAACATGGTAAAAAAAGCAATGAGACTGCTTGTTCAAGCTACGGTTGATAAAATATCGATCACAATAAGCAAAGAAACAAGTTTCACGCTGGGCTTAGAAGAAAAAATATGATGTATCAACTTGGTCCAAGTAGCGAACGAGAAAATTGAAAAGAGTAACCATGCAATCGCATAGTTACCCTAAGCATGCGACTGCATGCCTCTATACCAAGGCTTAAATGAGGTTTTTTTGGAACTATGCGATCGCATGTTCCAACACTATGCTGCCGCAGTACAAGTTCGGCTAAGAATTTTTCAATTTTTGGAAATAGTCTTATTTTATTTAAAATTCTAATTTTACAGTAATTCTTGAATATTAATTTTTCTTTTAAGTAGGTTTTATGGGTTCTTTATAAATAGGACACATTCTATTCACTGTAAAGACATAAAATTTGTTGAGAGAATAATTGAAAAACATATTACTTTCTTCTTGTTCTTCATCGAACTAATTTTGAACTTATCAAGAATTAAGTTCTTGTCAATTCATCAAATTAAGTAAGGTTCATAATTTTTGTGATCACGAGGTCAACATATTATCGGCGATTGTGTTGGTTCTTTGATTCAATAATTTATTAGGTCGAGCTTTCAAACGTTAATTCTTGAATTTCTTGGGTTGAATCAATCTTGTGTGGGTTTCATAACTTCAATTGTTACGTAGGTTTGCATCAAGCACTTTGATCTTAGAGAGTTGTTTCGGTCTTCCTCATGAAATGATCATTAGATTACATGTATTGATTTGTTTTCTCCATAAATTTCCCGAATATCTCTTCCAACTGAGACTTCTTCTCCTACAGTTGAAACTAATCATGTTGACTATTTTGATTCTGATTACACCAAGTGAAATCTGAGTACTTCATTCAAACTGGATTGTAAGTATCTGAATGTAGATTATTTTGTTAGCGTTGTCCCCATTGTGCATAATCTACATGCTCCATTCTTTGTGCTAGAATAGGACAATCTGCTGTATTATGATCTGCCTTACAATCTTCACAACTTAGCTTGGGCTGCATTAGCTGTCTGTAATATGCTCTCCACCTTATGAAATAAGGATTCTATTTTTGCAGACAAAGTTGAGTAAGTATCCACCTCGTCTACACCCTAGCGCTTTCTTTTGATTCAGCTTGACAGAAAATAGAAATGTCATGCTTCAGCTTGCTATCTTGGCTTGTGGGAAGAATTTTGTACAGAACTTTTAGGCTAGATCATTTCACGTGCTTTGTCATACAAATTGTATAGGAAAATGTGGGCCTTGTATCCTGCAGCATTGTTTGTGGCCTTGAAACCGAACCTCGAGGCACAATTAAGCTTATTTCTAGACTAACCAGGACCACTCCTACTCCTAATTCAGTGTCTCTTGAGGAGCTATTAACAAAGAGGTTCTAAGAGGGGGTTCGACAGGTTCAATGTCCTCTTCCATTTCTAGAACAAGGGTGAGCTCTGCCAGTGAAGCCATACAAGGGGAAAGTCATTGAGGTCAACTTATGGTCAACTTTCATTTTATCAAATGTGGCTCCAAAGATGATGTAGACAGATTCCACTATCCACTAATATCCATTAGGGCATCACAATGTGAATAATGCACACCAATTAAGTTGTCTTCGGAGAAACTAATGGGTTTTCTCTCGGTGGAGGGTCGATTATTGCCTACTATGAAGCTCTCCATGGGGAGGTCCCTTGCTTTCCTTGCATAGTTTCTTTGAGATTTTTTTATTCTTCCCCAACATATAGGCCTCCAAAAATTGTAGGTTCACGACCAGTATCAGTTAGGGAGATTTTTCTTTGCCTTTGACCGTCCCTAGGTCTCTCCCTATCATTACCTCTCATTTGAAGAACGCTGTCTCTATTGTAGCATCTCGGCTCATCATTTTGGGCTGTTGGTTCTGTATAGAAAGAGCGTCTCTTTGGATGTGCCTATTTCTCAATTGATTGTTATTCTGAGGGTGCATCGCAATATCTCTACAACCAGTAGTGTTGTGGCTAGAAGAATGGTGGCATGTACAATACAGGGGCACATCGTCCATATTTCTAGGTTTAGCGCCTCGTCCTCGTCCTCTACCTCTCCCTGTTTAGGATAATCATTGGTAAGGCATGCCTTGGTACGTTTCAATACCAGGATTCACTTCCTCATAAACCAAGGTAGGCATTGCACTTAATGTTGCTACAGTCAACACTTGTCGTGGATTGATGGAGGTCGACTGTTCGACTTGGTAGTCTATCAAGTGTGAGGTTGGGCCTCTTTCTCGTTGCATTTGAGGAGGTGGGAATACTTGGTTTGCCCTATTCCTATGATCTTTCAATTTTTCATTGATGATATCCTACCTTATCATTACCAGTAAAGTGTCATACGGTAGGGTCTTTGTTTTGCACATCTCTCTAGAAGAGAGAGTTTATGTTTGGTCCTCCTCTTAGGGCTATCAAGGCTTCTTATATGTAACATGTATACAGTAGGTCATCTCATCAATGAAACATGACATGAAGCTTTTCAATGACTCGCATTGTTGCTGTCTCATGTCATGTAAGCGTTGTATTAGCCCTTCACCTTCATTGCTAGTTCCAAAGTGCTTAAGGAAAGTTTTCTTGTAGTCTGGTAAACTTCAGATATGAAGCTTTTTAATTACTCGTATTATTGCTATCTCATGTCATGTAAGCGCTGTATTAGCCCTTCACCTTCATTTCTAGTTGCAAAGTGCTTAAGGAAAGTTTTTTCGAAGTCTGGCCAACTTCGAATGCTTCCTTCCGGAAGTTTGGTATACCATATTTCAGCTTCTCCTCCTAAGGTTAAGTGGAATACTCTACACTTCATGGTGGGGGTGGCTCCTCTCAGACTCATGTGAGTCTTGAAGCTATTGAGATACTTTGTAGGTCACCTTTTCCAGCATACTTGGAAATTTTAGGAAGCATGAAGTGGTTCAATACAGGAGCATTCCTAATGCTTTGTGAAAATGGTAGATTGTCATCATCGTCATTGAGATCGCATGACCTTTGTGGCTCATTTGAATCCTCATCTTCCCTAACCTGAGTTTCGGGGGTGGTTTGGAAGGTCCCACTTGACTCCTGGCCTATTCCGTTCTCCTCTCATGCCTATTTCTAAGGGAGGATTCTGAGACACTTCATTGTAAACCGGCTCATGTATTTCAAATCGGGGAAGTTCTTGCTTCCTATTTCTAGGTGCAGGGAGAGCTTAAGCCTATCTATTTATAGGCAACCCTAGGCTCAAACTGTCAAAGACACTTACCGAGCTCTGGTGCATGTCTTTTTCTGGGTCGTAGTTTGGAGAAAATTTTTATGGGCCCTCAGAGGATCAGTTTGTATCATAGTAGGTGGATGTATCAACCCCGACTTTCCTTTCCTAGGGAGCTTCCTCCCTTGTGTAATATAGGTAATCATCCATTTAGCTTTGGACCTCATCTTCACCGCGGTAGTAGCTTCCTTGTGAAGGGTCATGAAATGCATTTCTTTGGACTAAATATGGAGGAACTGAGTATCCTCCTTGCTCTGCATGCTCCTCAGTAGTTCATACATAGCTATGTTCTGCTGGGTTATATCTTTTCATATTTGTGGCCATCTCTTTAGTAAGCCTGGCAGCTATCCTAGACCCAACTCCTCTGTAGGGTTGGTGAGGTCTATGGCGAGTAGCCGGGACATCATGCGAGGGTTCTCCTTCTCCAGGGTGTTCTCTAGCCCTTCGAGGTGCAGATCCTTCATTGTTTGAACTCATGGTGATAAGCTTTTATGGACAAATGATATTTTTTTTTCAAGGACTAGATTGACTTCCAACCGAACGGTTTATCTTGGATTTTAACGCTTCTTTCTTTAAGAATACTCATTTTTCCAAAGGGTCGAAAATCACTTCACAGTAAGAATTGCTTCCAACTGGCTTTTTCCTACAGAATTTTCGTGATTAAATGTGTGGTTTCCCACAGATGGACCTAATCTGTTGACCTCAAAACATGTGAGATAAGGAGAACAAGTAAACAGGAGAGATACTTTACGGCGCGAGACAAAATTGTTCGAGTATCGACGATAATGACTAAGATGATTGTGCTAACAAATAATCACCGACAAAGTGTAAATAACCTCAGACCAAACTCACAAATATAGAACAAGAATGGGGGATCTTGAGAGTATTTTTCTCTAGTGTATTCTCATATATTAGAATCAATGTTCAAAATATCATCCAAAAGATCAAAAAGCCCCTTCCAATTTACAAAGACCACCTATTTATAGTATTCTGGCCGATGTGGTATCCTTTGGATCAAAACCATATGACCTTATCTCCTTGATTGAAGCCTCACATCACTAAATCTATCATACAATAAATACATTGACAATGGATCAACCGTCCTATACATTAAGCTGACACGCCTGACATTCTTTATTACAAACGTTACATCAACCACTTCAAAAGATTGTCTACAAATCTTGTAAAATACAACTTCAGCTTTAGGGACTTTGGATTAACCAAGGGCTTCGACCGGGGGGAACTTCGTATTGGTGATCTTCTATGTGAAAAGCTTCAACTTCTTCTTTGATTTCTTACGCTGCGTTTCGGCTTAGGAGCTTCAGCCATTTAGGCAGTGCTTGGACACAGGAGCTTCAACATTTGGTTAACTTCTTTGCTTTTGACCAATTGGGCTTTTGTTCTGTGGCGAGACGTATCAATACGTGTCTGAAAATATACATGCAACCCTTGCACCCCACCCTACCCACCCTACCCTTCAACACTTACTCCTTC
Organism: Fraxinus anomala; assembly: GCA_903798345.1. Lineage (NCBI taxonomy): Eukaryota > Viridiplantae > Streptophyta > Magnoliopsida > Lamiales > Oleaceae > Fraxinus > Fraxinus anomala. Next base: position 25,602 of record CAIGRN010064921.1, read on the forward strand.
TCCCTTCCTATATAATCATGGGCGGACGCAGGAGGTGGCCTAGGGGACCATGTGACCCCCCCAACTTTGCACCCTTATTTTTTCACTATTAAATTTTCTATATTTTTGTTCCAATTTTCGAAGTCATTGTGGGATGTGAAACGAAATAGAAATATTGCATTCTTAATACCATTTCGAAGTGCTCACGGTCTAGTTTTCTAAATCGTTAATGGTGTACGAAACGATCAATCGTAGCAAATATTACGACTTGTCAAAATAGGCAATTCAAAATTAGTATTTCGAAAATTTCGATGACATGCTAACTTTAAAATTCTCCGACGACCATACGTTAATCGAATCTACAAATTGCTTATGTCATCTCAATGCTTATTTTGAGAACTTCATTATAGACATATCAAATAGTCCAAACATATATCGAAAATAATTAAAGATGCATTAAACGTGAGTCTTAAAGAAAGATGTCTAACTTGCATTTTCTTTAAAAAAAATTCAATTATTTTATTAACATTTATTATTTTTGCGATACAAATTTCTCAATCTAATTTTCATCATTTTATTAGGAAATTTTATATGGAATATGACATCAAAAATTTTCGAAATTTTACATCTGAAAAAGTCATATCCCATGTAAATTTTCGAATGCAAAATTATATGAGGTATGATTTTTTTGGACGTAAATTTTCGATTGTAAAATTTTTCCTAACTTCTTTGCAAGTTCGATTGTGCCCCTTAACTTTAACTTCTGCGTCTGCCCTTGTATATGATCACCCATTGAAATCACAAAATTGCATTCAACTCATATATCTTCTTTAACATTTTGAAATTCCAAGAGAGTTTACAAATGGCCGAGCGTATCAACAACATTATGGACAACAGCAGAAGGCTCAGCAGCAGCAGAAGCAGCCGGTATCCCACCAGGTGGTGAAGGCGGAGACAGGTGCCACCGCTGGCGGTTCCCTCCTGGTTCTCTCGGGGCTGGCCATTGCCGCGACTGTGATAGCTCTCACTCTGGCCACTCCCTTGCTGGTCCTTTTCATCCCAGTTCTGGTGCCTGTGGTAATAATAATTTTCATGTTGGGTTTTGGTTTTCTGACTTCGGGAGGCTTCACGGTGGCGGGCATCGGTGTTTTCTCTTGGATTTACAAGATGGTGACAGGAAAACACCAGCCTGCGGCTGATCTGGTGGCCTTTAATTTGGAACAGTTTGGGCAGCAACGCACCTCCGGATCTCAAGCTTCTTAAGCTCTCTGTTTGTGTGTGTGCGTTTCCATTTTCTTGGAGTTGATTGGCAGTTATGTTTAATTTGGACTTGTTTGCTAAATTTGAGAGGTGATGAAAGTGCATTAATGAAGCTGTTTCCTTTTTGTTCTACTTATTTACCTAACAATAAATTCAGCTCAAAATAATATAATAGAATAATAATTTCACTAAATAATAAGATAATAACTAGAATTTTAAAATCGTTTGACTCCACCGATATAAAAGTTAATAATATAGTTGAAAGTTATTATTTATTAAAATTTTATTTAGGTGAATAGATTGATCGAGGTAATTATGTTTATTTTGGTAATATATATTTATGAAATAAATTAATAACTACGTATTAAGGAATTTTTTACTTGGATGAATTCTTCATTTTTTCATAGTTCAACTCTTTTTCGAAATGTACTATATATCATTTAACCTTTCTTCGTGCCTTTTCTAACGACTTCATCCTCAGTTTGCAAGTACATATCAATAGTATCTTTATGGATATTTTCCTACTAGTATAGCAAGTAGTTATTTAATGTACTATTGCTTAAAATGCCTCTTTGGATAAATTGTTGATAAAATAAAATAATCTCATCTCATCATGTCTCCTCCTTTATTTATAATCATATATGAATAAGCTTCTGTTGTAAAATAGTAAATAATGATGAATGACTATTTGATTTTATCTAGAAGTCTAAATGCCTTTCTTACTTTAAAAGAGTATATTATGTTCAGATTCTATTTCATTGGAACCGTATTTTTATGGATCCATTGTAATAATGAATTACACTTTAGACAAGATATCTAGTTCTCTTATACTATTCTCTCCTTTTCTCCTAGTGTTATAATACATTATCTGCATGAAATTTTAGCCAAGTTAGCAAAAGTAATTAGTATTTTGTATTCAAAGAAAAGCACTAAGGTCTAGCAAATTGAGTCAACAAAATTGATTCTTCTTTCATCTACAAAATGAAAGAAGAATATTCAGAATGTTATTATTTTTTAAGAAGCACAACTTAATATAAATAGTATGAAGAAAATTATGTTGATATTCTTGAGAAAATACATTCCAACTACGTAAATAAGTATATTCTTTTATTGTCCCTAAGAAATCAAAACTTTATACAAATCAATATTTTATAAAATATTGTGTTAGTCTTAAACGTCAACTTTGCACATATTAATGCTCTAAAAAAGCATAACATATAATCAAATTCTTTTATCCCAGAAAAATGTTGGGTTGTATCAACTCACAACTTAATACTTACCAAGCATCTATAACTTCTCTTATATTTACACCTCGACACATAAAAGTGCTTATTTTCTCAAGTTACAATGCCCGTTTTGATTGTAAAAATGAAATTCATTTTTCTTTTCTATTTAAAAGTTTCACATTTTGCGACCTAAATGACGAGGTAAATGTATTAATGATATATCATTATCTTAACCCTATTTTAGTATTAATTTGAAGGGTTAAAATTTTTTATGGTGTGATCTATTAATTCTGCTACATGTACACCATGCTTGTACATCATGGTGTACAACCCCCTCACATAGAGGGGGGTTACGAATTTTTTATTCATGGTGGGCCCCCTCACATGTGAGGGGGCTGTATGACATGGTGTATATTCATCATTTTTCGGGATCTATTGTGTTACTATTATATATGTCCTCTCGCATCTGTTGGTTGGTCAAAGTCGTAAACATTAGGGATTCTGAGAAATAAAAGGAAAATCAAAGTAACGGTTACTCGGCAAACCATATGCAATGTGGAACTTTGCCATAGGTATGATCATGGGAATAGTTAATGCCACGGAATGGGTACGCTCTTGAAAGCGTAAATCATCATATTGTACCATATCATATAATTTGCAGTGTGATTTTTAATCTTAATCGTTTATTGCTCAATTATGTTCTATTCATGACAAATTATGTCGTCCCTTATTAATTTTGAAATGGTGATATTTGTAAATGCTTGTACGCTCAAATTTTGTGACTCCAAATATGTAAATGTTTGTATTGGAATCTTGAATCCCCCTATTGCCATCTAATTTAATTATTAATTCGTAATCTAGTAAATTACGTATTCAAAACAATCGATAATCCACTTTTATTTAATATTCTTTCCCAAAATTTATTAAACATATGTTTAATATGACCCGTTCCCTAGTTTAGTGGGAATACAAAATCAATCAAGAAAAATCAAGAAATACTAAACTAAATTAACATAAACAAACACTAGAGTTCATCATTTATCCAATACAAAGGAAAAACTAGCATATCATCCTATTAATTAAATTACACAATAAAATATGGAAAAACATCACCTGAATCAAGAAAAGATGGAAGAAAGTGGAGAAATCCACTCTCTTGAATGAATATTGATTTTGATTGAATAATTTTCAAGAATCTTGAGTAATTCGTCTTTGTTTGATGATCAAGCATCATTTTTCGCCACCAAAATATGTAGAATATAGAGATTTTTGGATCTAGGGAGCTCTTTACGTTCTGGATGGAATATGATATTTATATAGTACCAAAAGATTGTATACCAAAATTTGTTGAAACAAGAAAAAGTAAAAAAAATCTTTCCCATACGGAAAATTATGCGTACACATAGTATAAGTTGAATGTACGCATAGTAGAATGAATTTAGGTTTTGTTGACCTATAATGGGATTTCGCGTATGCATGACCTGCAAACTCATGCGTACGTATAGCTTCACATTTTGGGGTTAATTGTGCAAATTGGTCCTTGAACTTTTCACAATATATTTTTGATCATTTTCACTTGTGATTTCATCCATTTAGCTTCCAATTGCCTCCAATTGAGTTTGTAGCATCTTCACTCTTCATTTTATGACCCGACGCGACTATTGAAATGTTGCAACTTAGTCCACATAGTTTTAATTTCGCAATTCTTCTTTATTTATAACTTGTTTTCTCCAATTCTTTATCAAATCATAAGTTTTATCTAATAAACACAATATAACACAAACTTGGCTATTCATCAAAAGCACTACATAATGTCATTATTTAAAATATCAAATAAGTGTATAAAAATACACTTATTAGT
>CAIGRN010064930.1:0-15884 GCA_903798345.1 Fraxinus anomala
TTGCTTGCAGAATAATCATTATTCTGTTCGGCATCACATAATGATTCAAACCAAATGTATTCTACACAAGATGATTCAAACAAATATATATATTCACTGCATATATAATACTTCATTTGTTAATACATAAGAAATAGGAGTATGTCAATTAAAATTTACAAAAACATGGCATGTAATTGCACACTGTATGAAGGGTATGTTCTATAAATTGTCTTATGTTTTCAACCAAGATGTAATCGAATATGTTATTTGTAAAAGCTTATGAGACAGCAATACGAAAACAAACATCAATTTCCACAAACACGGTATGCAAAGCATAATTACACCAGATATGCTATATACAGGGTATGTTTTTTAAGTTTCCTCCAAAATACACACGCATAACAAACATCTCATTATTGTGGCACAATTATTTGCATGAGTTCAAAATGTGAAGATGTGGAATTTCCTAAAATGTGTAAGAAATATCGAACCATATGAATAAATTCAAAGTATAAAAGGTATACAGAAGAAAATCTTACAAAAAAGTAACCAAATATGAGTGTTTTAGGAAAGTGGACAGTAATTATCAACATCACAAAAGGAAATTGTAGTCATTCGGTTTGGGATGGAGGACTACTACATACGATCTCTTAAACTACCCATGCCCCCCCAAGAAGAACATACATGAAAGAAAGATGAGAAATGTGGGTCATTTAATACATCAAATATTAGCTTAACAAATCAAGTGCCATAAGATTTCAATGAAAAATCACCACAAGAAAATAATAAAAGACCTTTTAGGACTGCAATGGAAACTTATGTTAATAGTGTCACAGCAATGTGTGGAAAATTATAGGCAGAATAACTCAGTCCATTGTACAAACAGCTTTTCCATTTATCATTCCTTAAAAAACAAATGAATACAGAATTCTGGACATATATTTCAGTCATCAAAACCATTATAGCAATATGCAGTAACGGCAATTATGATTCGACTAGACAACGTTAATTATGATTCGACTAGACATCGTAGAGTACCTCGATTTCCTGATAAAGAAGGAAATTCCTGACTCTGATTGTTCAATTCTGGTTTTTGTTGTGAATACCCAGTGTGCATCAAGCCTACATAATAAGTAAAAAAATCATAGTTTTAGAGAAGAACTGCACATAAAAGCAATAAGGACAATAATTACGATGTTGTCATTGAGAAGCAACAGAAAAGGATAGATACCCAGATAGCTAGTAGTCATTGATATTGAAAGTAGAATATTTAGAAGCACTCGCATCATTTAGCAATGAAGTATAATAGTAATAATAATGTGGGGAGAGTGGCACCACCTGAGCATAATAAGAGCTCCCTTGCATATTTACCATTTGTGAAGCTGAAAGTTAAGTCTCACTTAAATAACTCCTAGGTCTATATAACTATTAGATGCAGTCATGCTTCGAAAAATTTTCAAGTTCGTTTATGGAATAAAATGTTAATAAATGTGTAGGTTTCACTTTCACGAAGAAAATACATCTTAATATTTATCAAATATTATCAGTAGGAAATCATTGGTTATAATTTCATCATAAAGCATGTTTCCACAAACTGTGGTGCTCCAATAAATGAAATCCATTACAAGTTAAGTTTGCAAGAGAAGAAGGTCCAGCTTGGTTAGCGACTCCGGCAGAGCCTAAACACACACCTACTAGATTACCCACAGAATTAGCAATGCTCGTGGAATATCCCACATTTGGCAACACAAATTGTCCTGAAATAAGGTCTTTGAAAAGCAAAGAGACCAGTAATTCCCTGACGAACATTGCAATATGCAAATTAAAAGTACACAATTGCAACTACCATAATGTCCAACATTAGTTTCACCTGAATGCTGTTTCACCTGAATGTAGAATGCACTACATAGGATTGGACAATATTGTAAATAAGATTTCTATCTTATTTTATTAGTTGTCCAAATAGAAATGTTCATAACCAAATATGTGGATAGTATTTACCTCCTGATTGATTCAAAACACCACTGGAGGAACCAAACTGAGTATAAAAGGGTGTGCTAGACGCTCTTTGGAGGGTGTTCGGAACTTTTGAATTTGATCCATCTGTTGCTGGCTGCATCCACATTATCAATATAAAGGAAATTCAAAAACAAAGGGCGTGAAAGCTTTACAACTATAATAAACTCTTTCGGTCTGATTAACTATATATCCAGATGGAATTATATAAAATTTGACATAATAATTATGAAAATCAGGGTAAAGTAAAAATTAGTCTTTATTTTCAAAACAAGTATCATGGCATAAGCGTGCTTTATGAAAAGTAGTGATTTTTCGTGGTACTGAAATAATAGACGAAATACATGATGCACGAAGAAAATGATCTTACATTGAACGTGCCTGACATTTTGTAGAATTCCACAACAAAAAAGCAACAGGTCGCTTATCTGAAAAGAGCCTTTGTTGATCTTATGTGCAACTCAGGGCTCTCCCTGATTAAAAAAAAAAAGGAGAGAGAATAAAAGCATTGAAGACAGTTAAATAAGATTCAACCACTTGAATATCCCACTGTTTCAGTTTTAGGAAGGAACAAAGATTCTATCATAACAATAAAGCAGGGAAATACTAATTGAACTAGCCACATTTAAACATCAAATCAGGAAATCATCCATTACAGCTATCAAGCAACCTCCTTGTGTCTGCATAGATGTTAGTACAACTCAATTAGAGTGAGAGCTTAATTAATTTACATATAGAAAACAAACTTGGAACAAGCATGATATTATGCATTGTTGATTCATGAAAGTACTTGTTTCACAATAATAAGGTGCAATTTGGCTTTGTCGGCTCGTTCAATTCAGGAGCCAATAATAATGTATGACTAGGCCTTCGAACATAATCATCCCCTCCCCCTCCCTGCATGCTTAAATTTTTGTGCCACGTGCAATTCTATCAATGTTGCAAGTACGCTTTTGTGCCTACTGTTTCATCCTACTATGTGTACGACAATGATTTTGAGACTCTATACATCTCATAAAAAAATACTAACTTGTTTGAGAACCATTTTGGGGTAAATGTATTTTGGAATAGTGATTTTTTGGAAAATGTGTGATTAAGAAATAAGAAAAAAGTTTTTGATTTACATATAAAATTATTTTATTTGAGAATGTGTTGCTGAAAATAAGTTTTGAAAAAATGGAGCTCAAACAAGGGCTAAAGCAGGAAACGAAACGAATGTTACAAAGTAAGATTACTAAACTTGCAGTAATTTTAAACAAAAAAATTATTTGTCTTACTCAATGCTTCTGGATTTTCACAAAATAAAAAATTTCTATCATCATTTGTAATAATAAACTCGAGCTAAAGTGCAATGACACTAGTGATGCAAACTCAATCATTAAACTTTCTACACTTGGACACGGTCTCTCTCACCCCCAAGCGATCTCCCACATCATAAACACAGAAGGATGTATATCTTGGAGTTAGGATTCATCATGGGATAAGAGGAAATAAATTAAAACAAAACACAAAAAATGGATCTTGATCAGGAATCGTGTTTCAAGTAACTAAACAAGCTAAACTAACTTTTTCCAGAACTTTTGTTTTTTTTTGCATTTTTTTCTTTCTTAAGAAAAAAGAACACACTACTATAATATTTTGGAAGCAAATATATCATTTCATTCCCACCCCAAGTTAGGAGAAAGTGTGTCGAGAAAGTTATATTACTTTTTTACTTCAAACTTCATAATATCCTAAGCATGTAGACCATCGCCGTCAACATCAATCTGTTCCCATAGCATAAACACAGAACCATATATATTATAGAGTTAAGGTGCACAATGGTCCTGATGAGGGAAATAAAAACAAATAGATGTAGTTTGATAAGGGAAATATTAAATAAAATGGAACTCTTTTACTTATAATAAATAAAATAACCAGAACTTGATAAGGGACCTAAAACAAACCTTGACAAGAGAAAATAATCGAAAGATAAAATAAATGGACCTCGATGAACGATCATGTTATATATAAGCAAAGCATACAGAATTGCATAACTTTACCTTTTTGGAAGCAAACTTATCTTTTCATTCTTTTCCCTCCTCTCCTAGGGTTAGGAGACAAGTTGTAGATAAATATTTAGGATTTCAACCCAAAATATATTTATTACTTATATACTTCAAGGAGCACCAAATTTTCATTTTTCTTGAAGAATCTTTGCTTGAAAAAAAAAAATTTAATTAACACATTTTAAAAGATCACCATTCAGAAATCATTCTTTATGTCTAGCAGATCTATGCAAATTGATTTAAGTGAAACTCAAATCCAATTTTGCCTCAATATTATTTTAAAAACACTAAAAAACAGCTAAAGCAAAATTTCCGTGGGTAAAACTTCATTTCATATCCATGCAACAAATTAAAAGTCTAAAACCCATAAGATTAAAAGCTCATAAAATGACACTTAATTCAACTCAATCAAACAAAACCCTGGATTCCTGCATGTTCTAATCTACAAAACCCTAAAACTAAGAAATTGTTAAACAAACTCAAATCTCAATCAAACAGTACCTCAAGGCAAAAGGAGAGCAAAAGCTAATGTCCTAACAGCATTTTACCTTTTAGCAAACGGATAAAAGGAGTATGTGTGTGTGTGTGTGTGTGTGTGTGTGTGTTCTAAGTTGAAGAGAAGAGAATGGATTGTGATTTTAGAGAGAGAGAGAGAGAGAGAGAGAGATGAGGCGCTAGCTCTTGAGGAGAAGTGTTCATTGGTACAATTCTTACAATTCTTCTTACTATTGTTCTGTGTTTTTTGGATGCACATAATCTTGAACTAATTAATGTAATTAGGTAGATTTGGTACTTTTATAAAAATAATAAATAAGTAAATTAGGAATTTGCTATATTAATTTTTTTTTTTTTTTAATTTTGGATTAAGAAATAACTCAATTATTTCTAGTTTTGATCAATAAAAAAAATTCTAAAAATAACTTCTAAGTTACGCTTTTAAGCTTATGATCAAATGTCTAGAAAAATATATTATTACCTATATGTTTGGATGCCTCCTAACGTGCACTGATGCAAGGACAAGATAAAAATGTTCAAGAGATTAAATGTCGAATCCAAGAATTAGAATAAAAATGTGTAACATCTTAAATACCACTTATCTTCACAAACGCAAAACATAGCATGTATATGTAACGACTTTATATTTATGCGTTTTTAATGGGGAAAAAATCATATTATGGCTAATCATATTGGCCATCAATTGTACACTTACGACGTCTAAATGTGTCAAATTCAATTTATTGACATTATTTTCCATGTGTTGTGCATATGTTATAAATCAAGACTAGTCACTAAATTTTCATTTTGTTAGTATGTCCATCATTGACGAATGAATTTCTAAAAGAGACGCAATAAACAAACACAACAACATGACTTGTACACCCATGTTAAAAAATGAATACAGGTAAACATTTTCATCTCTGGTAGATGCCAGTTTTAATATGGTGTCTAACTTTAATATTTCAAGAATAAAGAAAATGAAAATGGGGAGTTCCTCTCACTCCTCCTCTCTCTAATTTTTCTTGACATGGATATAGATGTAATCAGAGAGTTAACTAAACAAGGAAGTAGAAATTGAGGTATAAGGTAATGACGATTTAAATGAATGTAGTCAAAGAAATCAAATCGAAAATTTTAAATACTAAAGAATGTTACTGAAAGACAATGGAATGGGGTGCTCTATCGTAGTCGAGAAAATAAAATATATTGAAATGTGTAAGGATAACTCATTCATGTAAGGTATTTTTAGTAGTATTTTCCTAAGGGTAAGAACGGAAAAACTTCCTTGCACTCGCATTACCCCATGCTGTCAGAGAATCGACGCATGGTTCCCATTCTATATCTGCCCTGATTATTATATTTATCTGTACCCTTATACCTCTAAATTAAATTGTATTTAAGAATTATAAAAATAGTACTAAAAACAAATAATGATTAAACGAGACAGGTAACTGGAATATTTGCCAGCCTCCCTAAAATCTCCAGCAGGGCGGGGGACAGGGACGTTACCCCAATGCCATCCATACAAAAGGCTAAAGGAATTCAATAGAAATCAAAATGATAGAAGGATCAAAAAAATAACCGCCATAGAGATTATGAAAATGTCCAAATTTAGAGTACCTAAGTAAACAAAAATCTAATTTCATTTTGTCATTATAATCTACATATACATTTCAAAATTTTCTTTCACCATTCTTTCCGTGTTTGACTCAATTCTAGATCGCACCCGAACTTTGCAAAATCACTTTGCTGAGTTAGAAAATGATTGATTGACTGAATAATTGCGATATAAAAAATTTATGAGCATTGTGAAACCGTACCACTTTTTAGTGCTGGTGGTTGTTTGTCATCGTATCATTTTGGAAGACTGTACTCCAACTCTAGTTTAGTGGCCTCGTCATCCCAGGAAGAGGCTAACGTCTAGTGAATGGGATCAGTGGAGATTAAATTTAATCCAAGCGTGTTCTCAGTTCCCACAGCAAGTGTCCAGCGACGTCAAACCTCGATTTCTTTTCTCATGAATTTAATGAACCGTGCATCTCATATTGATCAGGCACATTTTAAAATTCCATATCTTTGTCCATGAACTGGTTCGCCAAATACTGGTGGGATGGCTGAAATTGTTTATACTACTGCATAAAACGATCATTAGATCATGTGTCGGATTTTTACAATGAAGTATTTTGAACAACATCATTTAAGCAGTTAAGAAAGGTATATTGATTTATTTAAATTTAGTCTTCAACATAGTCCCTTAAATGCAGCTCGGATTCTTTATTTTATACATATGCACAAATTTCGTAAATAGGATAGCAATGAGTCTGGAACGTAAGTCTTATTCTGCTAGTACGTTGAACTACCTCATCCAAAAATATAAGAATAATAACACACGATCACAATTGACTGATTCGCGCATGAGTACGGAAAGGAAACTAATATTGGGCAAAAAGCTCTCTAAGTACATTATTTTTACAAAAACAATCAAGAAACCAACTAGCCCTTGCAAGAGTTCAAATTGTAACAAACCCTATAAAAAAACCTTTTGACAATAAAAAGAGTAGTTTCTAAGAGCAGCAATCTACAAATCCTTCTATCCACAAATCAAACCCTTTAACAGAAATCACAAAATATTTTTCATTTTCATCATATTTTTTCAACTTTGAAACATTAACGTTTCTCCTATTGTATCACTATTAGTTTGTTTTCTTTTACCTATTGCATTTGAGAAGTTCAAATTGTTACACCTATAAATTATGTGGTATGCGCGTGATGGATGGGGTCCCACATATGCCGACGTGGCATTGACTCTTTAATTACATTGGACCTATTTAATCAAGCTAGATATTTTGGGCCTAAGATTGGGTCCGGCCCACTTGGCCCATTTATTTCTTTATAAATATGTGGTTCATTTCATAGTAAGGTATGTTTTCTAACCCTAACCAAATACCCTCTCCCTCTCTTGCACTCATATTTCTCTCGTTCGATCATTGACTTGACCGTCGGAGTGCAAACGGTCGTTGGACCTTTTTCTCGACCGGCGGCCTTTGCCTTCTAACGGGGTGTTCAATGTGCAGGTAAAGTCTACATAGAGGGGACGAGGTCAGAATCCCAGCAGCATTACATATTTCTACTAGCATATGCATCACAATATCACTGGAATGTACGAATGACATATCACTGTGAGCATGTCATGACATAATTTTCATTATAGCCAGTACGTATGTCACATTATCTACATTATCGTTTTATAGATATCATGTTACTTCACACTAGCAAGTTTGATATCATCATTATTTTACCTTATATGGAGGGGCAAATGGACCCCAAATTTATTATTATACATGTGTAGTGGATATAATGTATTGTATTATAGGTTGGTTTAGTCCATATTATAGAGGAGATACTGTCGAAATTTCAAAATATTATATTCAGTATCTACATTTCGAGGCAATTCATAAGTCCTCGCTTATTTGGAACCGATGTATATTTTTGAAGCAGTTCGTAAATTCTCATATTGGAGCTGCTCATATTTCTGAGGCAAACTGTAAGATATCGCCTATTTAGCAGCTTACATTTCGAAATCCGATCCGCACATAAATGTACGACTCAAACTTGGAGGACTATTGTTACACCTATAAATTACGTGGCATGCGCGTGATGGATGGGGTCCCACATATGCCGACGTGGCATTGACTCTTTAATTACATTGGACCTATTTAATCAAGCCAAATATTTTTGGGCCTAAGATTAGGTCCGGCCCACTTGGCCCATTTATTTCTTTATAAATATGTGATTCATTTCATAGTAAGGTATGCTTCCAACCCTAACCAAATCCCCTCCCTCTCTTGCACTCATATTTCTCTCGTCCGTTCGTTGACTTGACAGTCGGAGTGCAAACGATCGTCGGAAATTTTTCTCGACCGATGGCCTTTGCCTTCTAACGGGGTGCTCAGTGTGCAGGTGAAGTCTACGTGGAGGGGACGAGGTCAAAATTGTGTTGGCGTATTTTTTGGGATCAACACAAATCATGGTACTAAACAATTTACAGTAATCTTGTTTTCGATTTTTATCTTAATCAGGAACGAAGCGAGGAGTGAACTAAAAAATCTTTTAGACTAGACTAGACTAACATGTAAAAAAATTCCCACATAAAAATATATATAAGAAAAAATTAAAGTGGGCTGGGGCTGGTCCCCTATGTCCAGCCATGATCTTGACGCCACTTTGCTATCCTAGTGATTGTAAGATTTTTCTCTATGTTCAAATACTCATAACAACACTAAACTTTTAGAGCTTGTTTGTCTCCCATTATTGGGAAAAGAATGGAGTTTTGAATAGTATTTTTTGGAGAATGCGTGGTTGAAATTTAAAGTAATTTTATTGGTTTGTGTATAGAATATTTTATTGAGTGACTGTGTGGTGGCGAATTTTACCTAGCAAATTTTGCAACAGGCCTTGGGAGTTAAAAATTTAGTTCTTGAAAGTTTAAATTGTCCATCCCGACTCCCATGTTTCAAGTATGATTCTGGAAGGTTTAAAAATCCAACTATCTAGAATGACATTTAAAATGTAAACCCAAACATTTACAAATAGCCAAGAAAATATCGTACTTTAAAGAGGAGATATGTAATTTAATAAGATATAAGCACCTATCATTACAAACAAAAACGCTGAAATTTTGGTTTATATCCTGCTGACATACATATAGCTTATGATTTATATTACGCAATGCATTTCATACATATAACATCGTACATTTAATTTTATTCGTCGTCAACTCCTGTCTCATCATTACCATAGCCATCCATCTTCTCATCAGAGCTTATGATGATAACTGATGGATGTGGTTGCAGGTTTTGTATATCACCTCCCAAGTCGGACCAGTACTCCGAAATCCATTTGGTCATGAACTGGTGATATTGGTGGGGACAGCAGGAGAACCTGCATAGGGGAAGATGGTAGCAGAACCATTTCATTTCATGGTATTTGCATGTGAACATGTTATTCCTCCTCTCATGCCCCATCTGCATCATCACAATTGGAAACATTTCATATTAAAAACAGAAATAAAATAACACCAAAAAATAAGGTAGAGCAAGTTAATTATTGTCAACAAAAATTGAAATTTATGTTTCACTCGACAGTTTAAATGTGTTTTTCGACATTTGATACATTTTTCTCGACATTTTAGTCAATATTACCAAAACAAATCATGGAGAATAACAGATACTAACTGCCAGGGGCTGACAGTTGGATTGTTAAGGCATACAGTTATCCATCAAGACATACAGATGAGCTACCGATCCCAATCCAACACACCAATCCTTTCATCTACCGATTCGAAAAATCCAGAAATATTTTTAACTTTACCAAGTTCACCAAAATCAAGTCCATCTATTATTTCATATGCACAAAAAAGGAATTCCAATCACCCAAAAAACTGTAAATCTTCACAACCGAAATAGAGAAAATACCTTACGATGTTTGGAAGTGTGACTCTATGCGGAGGAAATTATTGAAAAATCATAAGAATTGAGAAGAGAGATAAAATTCATTTCCATAATATTGACATTATTTTGAGAAGTGGGAGTTGGAAAAACAGAATTATTTTGTATGTAAAGGTTTCTGTTTAGATAAAAGAGTTGACAAGCCACTTTTGAGATGAAAATACAAAATTGTAATTTATAATAGTTTGTAAGGAAAGTTTTGTCCAAAATATCAAAAAAATTCCACCTTTGCAAGTCTTATTAAAAGTTGGACATATTTCAAAATGCAAAGTGAAAAGTGGTCATTTTGTGCAATTTCCTCTTATTTAAATTTTGTCTTGAACAAAATTGTTAGGTTTAGATGTTCTGTAATTGACAATTCTGTAAACAAAATGACTGAGTTGTATTATATGTAAAAAGTTAAGGCGTAAATTCTGTAAACAAAATGACTGAGTTGTATTATATGTAAAAAGTCAAGGAGTAATGTGCAAATAGTTGAAAATAGAGTTATTAGGTCTAGGGTTCGAGATTGGCAAAAGGAGGAAAAACGGCGCGAATTTTCGCTAAACTGTCGCCAAGGTTTGGCTCAAGCTACAAAAACAAAAATATCGTCGTTGGACTGTCGCCCCTCTTTCGCTCAAGCGACAGTACCGTCACTGAGCCCTCGCTCGAGCGACGTGGTTATCCATAATATTTTTATTTCGCGATTTAAAGGTTTTTTACCAGGTCCATTCGTTTTCTAACCTACCTATATATACCAAAACACATATGTACGAAAAATTACAAAGTTGAACATTGAGAGAGTTTCATCTATGAGAGAATTTATATATTTTATCTTTCAACCTTCTTCTTATGAGATTGTTTTGGTGAGAAAAACATCGTCCACATAATTCAAATACCAAACCTGCCTTTCTTCCACATCTGTCAGAGTTCTGAAAATCGAAAGAAGTTGACTGGAGTTCCAGTCTGTGAAGAACAAAGTGTTCTTCGTTGATCCATGAGAGATAGACGATTCCGCAAGGCTATGAGTGTTGTATGGTAGCAGATTCCATGAGAGCTTTGAAGATTGCAGCTAAGGATTGATGCAGGATAGCACAATTTCCAGGACTGTAAGAACTTCAGTCCGAAGATCAGATAATACGTGTTGTCGTCGTTTGAATCGTTTATAGTAGATTAACTGACAAAGTGTCTGGAGTTTTTTCCAGTTGGATTTCTCTGTGATCATACCGTGTTGATTTACTGCTTTATTCCTTGTTTATATAATTTGCGATATTCAAACATATGATTAATTTGATGTGATTGTTTAACCATCTAGAGATAACAATTGGTGACGTGTAGCTAATTTGTTATATTATTTTAATTAGCATAATACACCTATTCACCATCCTCTAAGTATTGTTAAGGTCAAACTACGCGTTTTTCAATTGGTATCAAAGCCTTATATCGATTTCTGACCCTTAGTATATTATTCTAGATAAGTCAGTCTTTGTCCGTACCTCCGTTCTTCGACGGAAGCAATTATGCTTACTGAAAAGTTCAAATGAGAACTTTTCTTAAAGCGTTGGATGAACGTATTTGGATTAGCGTTCAAAATAGATTGGCTCCTCCTGCAACAACTGGTGTAGTTACACCTACTGATTTCTCACTATGGACAAAACTAATTTGGATGAGTGTAATTAGAATAGTAATGGCCTTCATGCCATGTTCATGGCTGTATCTGCTGAGGAGTTTAGGCGAGTGTCGATGTGTGAAACTATTAAAGAAGTTTGAGATATATTAGAAATCACACACGAGTGTACCAAAACTGTTAAAAACTCTAAACTGCAGATATTGACTACTAAATTTGAAGATATTAGAATGAAAGACGATGAATCATTCGATGAATTCTATGCGAAGCTGAATCATATAGTTAACTCTAACTTTAACTTAGGTGAAAAGATTCCCGAGTCTAAAATTGTTAGAAAAGTCCTAAGATCAATGTTCGAGAGGTTTAGACCTAAGTTCACTACAATAGAAGAGAGTAAAGACTTAGATACTGTTAAAATTGAAGAACTCGTATGATCACTTCAAACGTATGAACTCACTGTCTCACAACCTAAAAGGGTTAAATCTATCGCCATGAACGCTATAAGAGAAGAAGAGAGCGAGTCTACTAATACTGAGACTCTTAGAGACGATGAANAAAAGGGTTAAATCTATCGCCATGAACGCTATAAGAGAAGAAGAGAGCGAGTCTACTAATACTGAGACTCTTAGAGACGATGAAATTGCTTATTTCATTAAAAAATTCCAGAATGTGATGAGGAATAGGAAAAAGCCTCAGGAGCGAAATAGTGAGGTCCCTAGTAAACTCTCGAGAGGTAGACATGAGAAAAACACTTCTAGGACTCCCGTTAAGAAATCTCAATCTGTTAAATGTCATGAGCACAATGGATATGGTCACATTAGGAGTGAATGTCCTAATTTGAAGAGGAGTTCAAGTAAAGAACATCGTAAGGCTTTAGCCGTGACCATGAGTGATGAAGAGTAAAAAGGGTTAAATCTATCGCCATGAACGCTATAAGAGAAGAAGAGAGCGAGTCTACTAATACTGAGACTCTTAGAGACGATGAAATTGCTTATTTCATTAAAAAATTCCATAATGTGATGAGGAATAGGAAAAAGCCTCAGGAGCGAAATAGTGAGGTCCCTAGTAAACTCTCGAGAGGTAGACATGAGAAAAACACTTCTAGGACTCCCGTTAAGAAATCTCAATCTGTCAAATGCCATGAGCACAATGGATATGGTCACATTAGGAGTGAATGTCCTAATTTGAAGAGGAGTTCGAGTAAAGAACATCGTAAGGCTTTAGCTCACTGGTACTCACTACTTCTCAGTTATTTTAGTTCTCAGAATGAGACATCTAATGGTGAGAATGATCAAAAATTCATGGTCTTCACCTCTATTGCTACGCATTTTTCAAAAATAATTAATGAACGTAACGAGGTCAGAAATCCCACCTTTGTATAACAAGAACTGAAAGTCCCTTATGCATAAATTTCTAAAATCTTGTAGTCATATGATGTATACATTATACAGAATGACACAATTGAACTATAGAGAGCATAGTGGAAAATGATGATAATACCTCAAAACCATGAAAATGAGGATCTCGATTGCCTAAGTTTAGATAGGAAATTGCACTTGATGATGCGTGACAATGTCGATGAGGATGATAAGTCAGATATGCGTCCCCAAAGTTGAACCCAAAAGACCTTCCCATCTATACATTTGAAACAAATGAAAAAAAAAAATGTTAACTATTAATTAGACATTCATGGTGTTCCTAGCAAAAATGATATCTTCAACTGCTATAACTTGCAGCCATTTGCTAACACTGCATTAAATTTTCCATATTATCATGGATCTGTTCGTTTCATTGTGTACTTATGTGATATATAGAAAAGCCTTGGGGGCTGAGACCATCTATCATATTTCAAAGGCAAACATCATGTAAGAGATTATAGGGTGTTAATATAATTGATTTAAACCCTCATAAATCAGCAAACATATTGGATTTATTGAAAATGATAAAAATTCTGATTTTGCAAAGATAAATCAACGGATGTATATATGAAGGAGAAAGAGATTTACTTGATAATTGTTGACCTCAAAAAATGCGCTGACAGGATCCCGACTCCACTCACGTCTACATAAACTTGCTCCTGCAAATTTGGACATATCATTAATCACGTGTGGCCTTCTCCAGTGGCGGTGGAGGTGATCATGTGCATCCTGATGGTCAAGTTAGTCAACAAGGTATTTATATTTGGGTGTGGGATGTACTTTAGAAATGAACCACTTAGGTGTTTGGGCACTACGGGCTTGTGTATGAGAGTATGTAAAACTGGGAGGGAATAATCTTACAAAGCTTGTAGTGTTTTGAGTTGCATTACCCTTCAAATGGCATGAGTTGTGAGCTTTGTAGTAGTAGGGAAGAGTGGTAGTCATTGGATGACAAGACACGTGGTTTCATCTCCTTAATCGAAGCGTCCCATCGTAGGCTTCATATCACACATACCAGGCCATGCATCATTTAATGCACTCTGAAAAGGTATCTACTCTAGGGTCTAGGTCTAAGTACCTATGTAGTAGGCTCATAAAACTTGACATTCTTTGACTACAACATGGGTCACATCAATCATTCGCATAAGATCTTTATATAGAAGATCTCTTGATGGAAGTAAATATGAAAAATGCTCATTTATGGTTAGGACCGCTTCGGTAATGTGGGCTTTAGTACTTCGACCACTTATATGGTGCTTCGCTTCATGGCTTCAACCATCTAGATAGTGCTTTGGCTTGAGGACTTCGGCTTCAGGGCTTTGACCACTTACATAGTGTTTCAGCCACTTATATAGTGTTTCAGTGGATCACCTCTCTATTGTTATTTTACAGTATGTGGCGTCTCTCTTCAACCACAGAGCTTCTGCTTACACATGGCGCTTCACGTGAGGCGTCGATTCGTCACCTTTACCTATGACTTCGTTTCACTTTTTGATGATGCAGAGTGTAGGCCTTTCGGGCATCTTCTTGAGCCTCGATTTTGAGGCATAAGCTTCTTTTTGAGCCTCGATTTTTAGGCGTAATAATAGTCCCCTAAATCTATATATGATTATTCATGTCATGCGTGAACTTCTTATTTTGAGAAGTAATATTCTAATGTGGCATGTCATTTGCTTGACTTGACAGTTCTGCCTATTATCACTCTTTTGACACAACACGATAGTCCTCGAGTTCAATTATAGATATTTATATCATGGTTGGAGTTAAGAAAATAGGACATTTCATGGAAAGCCTTTAATTTGTACTTTAGTTTGGCTAAAATTTGATGCGGAGATGAGACTTTAAAGTGCTAAAGTTATACTTTAGTTTGACTAAAATTTGATGCAGAGACAAGGCTCTGAAGTGCTGAAGTTATTCTTTAGTTTGGCTAAAATTCGATGCAGAAACAAGGCTATGAAGTACTGAAGTGAAGAAGAAGCATTTGTGAAGGTCATCTTCGGAAGTTTGAATGTAAGCTCCTTTTTTATGCTCCATTTAGAAGAGTTCACGTTTTCCTGCATGGTGGATGATTCATCCATGCAGAGGTTTCTCCCATGGTGTTCAGCTTTATCCATGGGAGGTGTATGATGTCGACCTTAGAGAATTTGGAGGTAGTCTCTTTTGGGATTCACCTTTTCCTCGAGACGCTCATGTTTTCCTATATGGTGGATGATTCAATACAAAGGATTCTCCCATTGTGTTCAGCTTCATTTATGGAAGGATTATGATGTCACCTTGGAAAAAGTGAATATGGAAGATGTTCCTTTATGGTTAGGAGGCTTCTGCTTCGGTAATGTGGGTTTCAATCACTTATATAGTGCTTTGGCCACTTACATAGTGTTTCGACTTTAGCCACTTAGATAGTGCTTCGACCACTTGTCTATTGTTTTTTTTTTTTTTTTTTGCAACAGGTGGCAGCCTCACTTTGGCAATGTAGCTTTTGCTTACACGTAGCGCTTCGGGTGAGGCTTTGATTCGTAATCTTTATCTATGACTTCGGTTCGATTTTTTATTACGAGAGTGTAGGCCTTTTGTTTGGGTTTCTTCTTGAGCCTCAGTTTTGAAGCTTAACAATAACCATTGTTGTTATAGTTGCTAAGTTCGCCGCGCTTCATTAACACTTGGAATGGCCGAAACCCTAAGGCATAGTAGGCAATATAAGGCTCCATTTCTTACATGATACGATGTTGTTTCATCTTTGGGCCTTTTTTATTGTGTGGTTGAAAGTTATTTTATGGGAGAATGTGTGGTTGAAAATGAATTTGGAAAA
>CAIGRN010064932.1:0-14073 GCA_903798345.1 Fraxinus anomala
TGAAGAATACAACTAAGTGAAATTTTGAAGATGTGAATAATGCCGCTTTGCCATCATCACCTGCGGTGTCATTGTATTCAGTTGGTAAAGACGGATCAAGTGAAACAAGGTACTTGGATATTGATTTTGTTGTGGATGCTTTAGGTGGTGTAGAAGGTGTACAATCTAGCAAGAGACCTTCTGTAAAAACATTTGGTATTGATTCTGCTTTGGGATGTGTTACAGCCCATTTTGGTTAATTTACAATCATTATGATTTTTTGGAATCTGAGGTAATTCTGTAGAGTAGTTCTTGGATTCATTGGAAAATGTGGAGTATTATGTTTTGTTGGAGAAATTAATTTTTTAGTTATTGTTGAAGAAGTCAATTCATTCATTGGTGAAATTCGTGTCAAGGTGGAGATTGTTAGAATTTGGGTGTGATCGGAATTCGTTGTTGAAGTAATTAAAGAATTCTAATTGAAGTGCACATCATGAAAAATTCAATTTGAAATGCTATTGTAGTCCTATATCAAGTTGAAGTTTTATTTTGAAAATCAATTGGGAGTTGAAATTTGTTTTGGACTCAATTTTTGGTATCCTACTTCATCAACAATTTTACTAGGAGGGTTTGGATATCCCCTACATATTTTCTATAAATATTAGGCTCTTTTATGTAATTTAATAAGTGTGAGAAAATAGATTACTAGAACTATAGGATACATTGTAATTTTTTCTCTTCTCCATTATTATTGAATCAATAAAATTTCTTAATTCTTGTGTCATATTTCTTGTCTTTATTATTCTTTTACTCGATCATATACTTCATTATTATTTATTCAACATCTCAATCCGATGATTAGTGTCACAACAAGTGGTATCAATCCTAACATTATGTTTCCAATCGCTCGTTTTAATTGTACTTCGTTTATCTAATGTTATGTAATAATAACATGAGTTATCCCTGCTTAATCACACTTTTTTAATCTTATGTTTGACAATTTTATAACAAAATAAAAAAATGAGTGCCGAGAGCTAATTCATGACGAGTTGGAAGCATCAGGATGTAAAAATATCTTATTTAAAAGTTTAAAAATTTGAAATTTTTTTGAAAATAATGTTATTCACTCAACTTATAAGTGTCACACAAGTCGTTAAATTATTTTGTTCTGAAGTGGTAACTGAAATTTGCTTTTTGTTTTGTTTAGTCAATTGTTTAAAAGCTCTATCGGTTTATTAATAGAATGTTTTTGTGACGTACAACATTACGATCTAAAGCATGGTTGTTACTCTCTAGATATGGAACTTATGATCATACGATTTTCGGATTCCAAAGGAAAAACGATTCGATCATATTGTAGAATCTTAAAATTGTGTAATCTTATGGTTCCGTTGTTGGATTCTAACAATCCTCCTGACTTTTATTATTATAAACTTTTTGGATTATTTTTATTATAAATTTAAGTATGTTGGTTATTCGTGTCTTGTGTTGAGAAATTCAAATCAGAACTAAAAAAAACTTGTGTTGAGAAATTCAAATCAAAACTAAAAAAAAAAAACGGGTAAAACAAAATGGCAAAAATTAGAATCCCCAACCTGAAAAATATTATCAATCGTTCTGTATCGCGTTTTATGGTAATCAACTGTAACATTCATAAATTTGTGATATTTTTTAACTCTTTTTCTGCCTATCGTTTCTTTATCACTTTTTAAGTAGTTCATTTGCATTTGGTTAGGAAAATTTGCACTTTTTTGTCCCCAACCTTTACGTAACGTAACAAATCTATCCTCGACCTTTTTTTAGTATAATTCATCCCAACATTTCAGGTATATGGCAAAACTCACCATCCCCTCCATTTTGACCATTATATGATAGATTTGTCACTCTTTAAATTAATAAACATAAATAAAAGCAGTCGTAACTTTTCGAAAGTACAAATAAATCATGCTTAATTTAATTAAGTACATATTAACCCATAAAAAAAGAATTTAGAAATTTTCAAACTCACCAACCATCCCCGTTACATCCCACCCATCCTAATCCACCTCCAAAAATGAAATCTTGTTAGCTAATGAGGAGATTATATTTGAAATTATGTTAATTTCTGACTAATGATCAAATGGCGCTATCTTGTACTTATTTTTTTTATATGTTGCTTATCTGTGTAAGACCCTATCATTGAGCACAGCCATTTTGAATAGCTGTTTAGGTTTTTGAAATCATTGTGTGATTTGATGGAATCTTAGAGTTGGTAGAACTAGGTTATAAATTATCCTAAAGTCCCTATGATGAAGTACATCAATCATTTGGAAAGCAGTTCAACATCGAGTATGTTATTTGTGGATTGCTTAGAATAGTCATTTATTTTATTTCTAAGTCTTGTTTTATTTTGTTCGAGGTCGAACAAATATTTTAGTTAGGGGTTATTTGATAAGTACATTTTGTTCACTTATTTAGACCATATTATTAAACTTTTATATTGTCAAAATCTTGATTTCTACTTAACTTGGGTTTATTTCCTTTTGTTTCAGTTTTGAACCCGTTTCTCAGCATTTGGAAAAGAATGGAAGGAAAAATTGAGAAATTCTAGAGATAGAGGACCAAAGTGAAAATATCCACCAGTTTATTCTAACCACAAAATGATGATTGAAGATCACGTAGGATCAATTGGATGGAATTGGAAATCAAGCGAGTGAATTATAATCAAAGTACTGCCAGAAATTAATTTTTAACCGCACAAGTTATGCTCCATATTTTATGCCTCATATTGAAACTTGCTTTTGGCATGACAAACGTTCGAATTAGAAAATAAATATTTCAAGAAGAATTGTAGCTCTTTGAGTTAGCTATCCAACTCGGTTTTAATCACCTCAATTTGATATCGGAAGAGAAAGACATGAAAAAATTATCGTTATTTCGAAAAATTGGAGTGAACTGAGTGACCGTCCAGTTCTTTATGTTGGGTGACCGCCCGGCTCTTGAAATTAGCATCAAGGACCATTTTCACCGCCCAGGCCATTTGCGCAGCACACATTTTTTGCTATTGGAATTCTACTCCAAGGACTCTTCTTTGACTATTTTTTTGGACATTTTTGGAGACTTTTGAAAGGGATATAAATACAACTTATCAACTCTAAATTAGAGGGGATCAATATACCATTCCATTTATCTCATATTCATCATAAAAATTCATCTTTTTGGAGCGACAACTAAGATTTTCATTGGAGAGTTCATCCGGGTTGAAGATCAAGCGCGGAGACGGAGTTATAGAATTTACTTTTTTCTTCTCCGGGTCATGAATTCCATCTTTTGTATTAATTTTTGTCTCTTTATCATGTTAGGCTAGATTATGTTTGGCACCTAGTTTTTTTATGAATCTTGTATCATGAAACTTTAGTTTTTGAATCTTATTTTTATATTAAAGAACGTATTCAATTCTTGAATAGTTGCCATGCATTTATGTTTCTTTACAATTATTGCCCAATAGTTATATGAGTTTTGTGGTTTGTTTTATTTTCGAAAAATTAAAAATAAGTTAGACATGGTGCCAATCGTCGTAGAGTCCGATAGAATATAGAAATATACAGCTATACACTACGTGATAGTTAAGTATTCATAAATCTTTAATGCATTCTTGTACGTTCACGTCCGTCATAGAAATATAGTCGTGTCACATATGGAGATATGCTTAATTCTACTCGGGAAAGATTGTTAGACAAATCAGGAATATTGATCTTTAGTGTTGTCAAATTGTAAGATTCGAGGTTAAATGGAATTCATACAAGGGGATTTGGAATCCTAATGCTTCTTTCATCATTATATTTTCATCAAAATTTCATTCATTACAATTTTGCAATGATTTTAGTTAAGTTAAATCTTGCATTCATAAATAGATTATTTAATTACAATTTAGTTACAGAAAAATCACAACTTTCCCTTGTTTCGGTTAAGGCTATTTTAATTTGAATTTGAATTAGTACAATTTCTGTAAATACAATACTTGGACTCAAAATTCATTTTACTACTTATTATCGAACAATGGAGATTGTATTTAAGTTTAATTTCATTTACTCTGGCACTAATTCGAACTTTTAGTTCTATTTTATTTTTTTCTCTATCAATTTATTTCAGTGCTTTTATTATCTCTCTTTCATGCATTTTATGTGAAGTTCGGGAAACGGTAAGTAGAACCAGTTGATCTAAAAATCGAACGATAATTGAATCGTGTTGTCAAATTGTAAGATTCGAGGTTAAATGGAATTCATACAAGGGGATTTGGAATCCTAGTGCTTCTTTCATCATTATATTTTCATCAAAATTTCATTCATTACAATTTTGCATTGATATTAGTTGAGTTAAATCTTGCATTCATAAATAGATTATTTAATTACAATTTAGTCATAGAAAAATCACAACTTTCCATTGTTTCGGTTAAGGCTATTTTAATTTGAATTTGAACTAGTACAATTTTTGTAAATACAATACTTGGACTCAAAATTCATTTTACTACTTATTATCGAACAATGGAGATTGTATTTAAGTTTAATTTCATTTAGTCTGGCACTAATTCGAACTTTTAGTTCTATTTTATTTTTTTCTCTATCAATTTATTTCAGTGCTTTTATTATCTCTCTTTCATGCATTTTATGTGAAGTTCGGGAAACAGTAAGCAAAACCAGTTGATCTAAAAATCGAACGTACTTTTCACCGTAGGCAAAGAAAATACAACAACAAGAGATAACCAATGTACAGAATAATCCGATTATTCAAGTGAATGAAGAGGTAGTAATCGACGAAGGGAATATGCTAGTTGGGAACTTCATAACTCCACAAATTTTTCAGAGCCAATCAACATCATTTATCTTCCCTTTGGGTAGTCGAACCTTCAGCTGAAGACCAACGTCATCTATTTATTGCAGAATGAACATCAATTCTATAGTAGAACTGATGAGAATCCATACACACACGTCTCTCAATTTTTAAAGATGTATCAATGTTTTAAATATCAAGGGGTTTTTAATGATGCTATCAGATTAAGACTATTTCCACATACTCTAAGGGATAGAGCGCTTGAATGGTCGGATTTAAACCTATTGCCAGTATTACCACTTAGAATGCCTTGGCTCAAAATTTCTGCATCAAATTCTTTCCACTGACTAAGACAGCGAAGTTGAAGCATGACATATCTGTATTCCATCAAGGAGAAATCAAATCTTTTAATGAGACTTGAAACATATTCAAGAACATGCTTAAGAAGTATAGTTATCATGGCATCAGTAAAGGGCTCCAGGTCTAATATTTCTATGCAGGTCTACTTCTTTCTTATAAGAGCATGGTGGACTCATTATCTAATGGCTCCTTATCCATGAAGACAATTGATGAAACCTTGGAGTTGCATGATAGAGTGGCTACTACCACAGCCATGTGGGTATCTAAGCGAGTTGTTAATAAGAAGGCGCTAAAAGTAAATGAGGTGGACATGTATGCAACATTGCAAAAATTGACTCTTTGATTCATAAGGTTGATAGCATATCACAATAAGCCAATGCAGTATAGGCCAAGCGGCCAAGTTGTGAAGAATACAGGGCAGATCATATTACAGTGGATTGTCCAATTCTTGCACAATATATAGAGCATGTTGAATATGTACAAGGAGGTTAGCGCCAACAAAATAACTAATATTCTTACACTTACAACCTTGGTTGGAAAAAGCATCCAAATTTTTCTTCGAGTAATCAAAATCCCATTGCATCACATGGTTATCGGTATCAGCAGCCTGAGAAGAGAATTCCTTTGGAAGAGATGTTTACCAAATTTATGGAAAAGACAGAGTTCTACATGGAGGCAAACAATCAATTCATGAAAATGATTGAGACAACCCTTCAAAATCAAAGTGCTGCAATTAAGAACTTGAAAACTTAGATGGGACAGATGGCACTAGCAATATCAGGCAGAGCACCGGCACCTTGCCAAGCAATATTGAGAAGAATCACAAAGAGCAAGTAATGACCATGAGTGCTTTAGAGAATGAAATAATTGAGGATTCGCCTATGAAAGCATAAAAGAAGAAGATTGAAGAACATTTTGTACAATTCTTAGACATGGTCAGAAAGCTTCATGTCAATATCCCATTATTTGAGGCCCTATCTCAAGTACCAATCTATGCAAAGTTCTTGAAGGAGATGTTATCGAAGAAAAGAAAGCTCGATGAATTTGAGTCCATCGCGCTAAATGAGGAGTGCAGTGCTATCTTGCAACACAAACTACTTCATAAACTAAAGGATCTAGGGAGTCTCAAAATACCTTGCTCAATAGGAAATAATCATACTTTTAACACTTTATATGATTCAGGAGCAAGTATAAATCTAATACCTCTTTCTATCTACAAGAAATTAGGTTTAGAAGAGCCAAATGACATTACTATCTCCCTAATTGCAATTCAATACCCTCGAGGAGTGGTTGAGAACGTGTTCATTACGGTAGGCAAGCCCATATTTCCAGCGGACTTCTTTATCTTAGAGATAGAGAAATACTGGGATGTATCATTGATCTTGGATTTATCATTCTTATCCACTAGTCGGGTCATTATAGACTTCAAAGCAAGCGAGCTAATCTTGATGGTAGATGATGAGCAAGAAAAATTTCAGATATATTTCACTGTCAAAAAGCCATCCCATAATAAGAAAAGTCAAAAAATTAAAGAGAAAGAAGTAAATGATTATACAAAGTGCCCACATAGGAAGCGACTAGGTGGAATCATTGGAAAACTCAAGTATGAAGAAGGAGCTTCTGAAGTTTGAAGAATCGACAAGAGGTTTGGCAACGCTAAACATAGTATGAATTGTTTTGCCAGTATAGTCCGCTTTGAGTCTAGATTATAAATCGAGCGCTTAATAAGAGACAACCCATTTTTTATCCATTTCACTTATTTTGATTAATTATTGCATTACAAGTAGTTTTAGGGATTGCATTAATTTAAGAACTCATGCATTTAAATGGTTTTAACACATTTTAAGTAGTATTTTAAGACTTACATTAGTAACTTAGACATGTTTAGTTATTGAGCTTACATTGATGTGATTTTCATTCTTAAGGTTGCACCTAAATTTCAATCTTCAAACCAATCTGAAAGACCTATATTTTCATAGTTATAGGATTTTTGCAGGGACTCGCACTATGTTAGATAGTTTTTCTAAAAGTTAGAAAATTAAAATTCTTGTTGGTGTGAATTTATTGCAAATATTTAAACCTTATATGTTACATTTTGAATTCTTGAAATAGAAAATTGAAGTCTAGCAACAAGGAAAAGTGGCGGTTGTCATGACGTCTACCAACTTGACTAGCCTGATCCTTCTACCTATTCCCATCTTCTCCCGAGGAGTTTTTGATCTTTACTCATTTATTTTGATTATTTTTGTTTTTACATTGAAGACAATGTGATTTTTTTGGGATATTTAGAATGTATATTTATTTTTCAACTGCTGATCAAGTTTGTATAATTGTTTAATTTTAAAAAAAAAAGGAAATCCCCCCCTCAAAAATACTATCTAGTTTAGCGTTGAACGTCTTGTCACCTACGATGATATTTATTTGTTCGAATTGATTACAACTTTAGCTAGAATTGGACAACATCGTATCTTATGTTTTTATTTGAGTACTTATTCATGCTAGACTTGATTATGTTTAAGTAAATCTTAATTCTAAAATAAAATTGAATAGTGATATGCTATCGTGTGTCTTCACCCTTTCTCTTATTAGAAACAAACTTTTCCACATTGGAGACCTTTCCAGTTTTAGGTGGACGCCCGTGTCTTCTAATCGCTATAGGACTACGAAGTCCATTGTTTTCACAAGAAGTTTTACAAGTCACCAGTGGAATTAGTACTTTGCAAATAACAACTTCTCAAAGTTGATGCATTCTTGCTTATTTTTTTAATTGAAAACCATCTATCACGTTCCACAAAACTGACAGCCAACTGAGCAACATCATCTAATTTCTTTTGCAACTTGTGCTAACCTTGAAATCTTAAATAACTTTCACCCTTGTGTGAGTTCTTTTTAATTCCTTCCCCCAACGTGCTAAGATGTATTTTTCTAAAACTTTTTGTATATCTAGCTTCAAAAGGACTGACTAAAGTATGCTTGCATAAAATTCCTCTAAATTCAAACAATCGGCAAGCACATTTAACCTCATTTTCCTCTTCATCACAATAAATAGTGAAATTAACTTTTTTTTATGTGTATCTCCAACAATATATATTCTCAACCACATCGAAGAAACTTCACAATATAATTTCACAATATATACACTTTGAAATTGCTTTTATTTGATTATTGAAAAGAAAATAATTTTATTTGATTTTTTAATTTGAAACTTAAAACATAGGGTTTATGATAGTTTTTTTCTAAAATTATCTAGTATTAGTTTATGTTGCAGTGAAGTCTACTAAAAATATCAAAAATTGATCAGAAATTGTAATAATGGACATTAGTGTCACATAAATCGATGTTAAATACAAGTAGATAATATTATTCATACGAAATAGGTAAAATAATAATTGCAGTCTCAATCTATGCGAAATGTCGTAAGTAGGTTCATTTTTTTTTTTTTACGCATTTGACACGTTAAGTTTAATTTTCGTAGCACCTTAGTCCTCCCTCATTAAAGAGTTTTCAACGTTAAATACCACGTGTTTCAAAGGATATAATAGTTAAACAATTAACTACAAATGCACTAGTAAAAAACGAACAGAAAAGGAGAGAAATAATTCATGCATAATTTTGTACGGTCTAACTCGATAGGCTATTAGTCAATTGCTTGGCCCCATAAATTTAATTCCTATATTATCCCAAGAATTCAAACGAATAAAACAGTATAAGCTTGACCACTTTTAATTTCATGGACCACGTGCAACCAACATGATGCACGTGATCACTAGAAAACTAGTTACGTGAGTATGACCCACCAAATATTTAAAAACACATTAGCAAACAATAATCATAATTAATAAGGGAGTGAGTCTTAATTAAATAAGATTATCAATAGCTTCATGCTATTATTATTTTTTAAATAAAAAAGGGAGAAATTGCAGCAGTGCTACATAACCTTTCACTCTTTTACAGACTGGATCTTGACCTTCAATTTATGTCAATAAAAGTCCATAACATTTCAAAAATATGCAGCAGAGGTCCAAATGGATGGTGAACATTAATTGACCAAGAAGTCAAAATTTGATCAATTTTGACCAAATTAAATCAGGTAAAATGGTAACTTGATAATTATCATTGAACCAAAAAAACCAAAAAAAAAAAAGAAAAGGAAAAAACCCCCCAAAGAAATAAAATAAATGTCGTCTCCTTTAGCCGGGCCAGGCCCAACCCAGCCCAGCCCAGCCTAACTAATAAGTGTATTTTGTATATTTATCTATGCTATTAAATTTGAGTATTTGTAAGTATTTTGGATGAGTTATAATTTAATTTTGTGTTATTTATGTTTGTTAGTTTGAATTTAATGCAAATTAGTAGATTTTGAAAAAAATGAACGAAACATGTGCGTAAACGAAGAAAATTCAAAGTTTGGGGACCAAAGTGTAAACATTCAATAGATGATTTGGACCACAAAATGATAATTGAAGATCATATAGGATCAATTAGATGCAATTGGAGGTCAAAGAAGTGACATATAATTGAAGTATTTTCACAAATCAATTTCCCGCCGAAAAAGTTATGTTACGAATTTTTAACCTCAACTTTAATATAGATGGAATAAAGATGTAATGGATAGAATCCCACATCGAATAAAGATGTAAATATAGATCAACTTATAAAGGATTTTGTTACTCCTCTTAATAAGGTTGAACCTTTAAGATGGAACCACAAATCTTAACATGGTATCAAAATTCATTAAACTCTAACGAACAATTTGATCCGGTTAAAACTCCAAAAGTGAGTATACGAATTTTAAGATTGGTCTGCTCAAACGAGTCACCATCTTGCGATGGCATGTTAAGGGATAGAATCCCACATTGAAAACATAGACCAATTTATAAAGATTTGAGCTACTCCTCTTAATAAGGTTGACTTTTTAAGATGGAACTCCAATTCTTAACGTATGTTAAGAGATATAATCCAACATCAAATAAAGATGAAAACATATATCAACTTATAAAGGATTGGACTACTCCTCTTAATAAGATTGACCCTTTAAGATGGAACCTCAAATCTTAACATGGTATCGAGTCCATTAAACTCTAACGAACAATTCGATCCCGTTAAGGCTCCAAAAGTGAGCATACGAATTTCAAAATTGGTCTACTCAAACGAGCTACCATCTTACGGGAACATATTAAGGGATAGAATCTCACATTGAATAAAGATGTAAATAAGACCAACTTATAAAAGATTGAGTTACTCATCTTAATAAGGTTGACATTTTAAGATGGAACCTCAATTCTTAACAGAAACTAGTAGAATTAAGTATCATACTGAATCAAACACGATGTTACATTAAACTATTGATATGATGTGGCATGGTACGTAACTGATGTGGTTGGGCTCAACTATGTTGGACCGCATATTTCATTGAATTTAAAGTTCTCGAGTGGAGTTAATTTCAAAGTTAAGCATGATAAATGTTTGTAACTTTTTACAAGAGTTCAATTGCCCTATTTGTGTATTCACTTTAATGCTTCAGAAGTTATCCTATTTTTATCTCATGAAATTAGTAGAATTAGCTATCGTGCTGAATAAGATACAACATATTATGATAGTATTAATATAATCTGGTGTGATAATTGGATGATCTCAATTAGATTATTTACTTGAATTAGAAGTTCTCTTGCTTTTGACTTTTTGTTTTTCAAGAGTTCAATTGGCATATTTGTGTTCTAGAATACCAATTCCCACCTCATCTCATAGCTAAGTGTATAGATAAGGATCTTTGGTCAACTCATTACTAATTAATCTAGACTTACTCCCCAAGCCTCCAATTTTCAAACTTTCAAACCCTCTTGGAACACTCTAGACCTTCAAATTTTCTTCTTCAACTCTATATAAAACCCCTCTTCTCATATCCCTTTTCATCTGACACCCATTTTTTTTTTCTATCTCATCAATCGACACTCTCTTAATACAAAACATGGGAACTCTTGTGGGGCATGTGGCACCTGGATTTGGCTTCTTCATCATTGGGCTATGGCACTTGCTTAACCACATCAAGAATCATGCCATTAGCCCAAAATCCTACACATCTTTACCCTGGTTCCCAACTTCAAAAATAAGGTATTTAGAGCTTTTCTTGATCATGGCAGGCTCCTCCATGTCCATAGCCATGGAGCTCTTTATCGGCCCGGACCGACACCAACCGCTTGACCCCGACGGAACCATCCCTTCCAATCATCTCCACAATTTTGAACATTCAAATATTTCCATCACCTTCTTCATGTATGCAGCTTTCTCAATTCTATTAGATAAGCTTGCTCCTCCAGCACAATATGGACTCACCTTTATGCTTGGTGCCATAGCCTTTGGCCAGCAGTTACTACTTTTCCACCTCCACTCAGCTGATCATATGGGGGTTGAGGGTCAATATCATTGGCTTCTACAAATTGCAATTTTCACCTCCCTTGTAACCACTCTTTTGGGCATTAATTACCCTAAAAGTTTCTTGAATAGCTTTGCAAGGTCTATTAGCATTATGTTCCAAGGTGTTTGGCTTATGGTCATGGGTTTCATGCTTTGGACACCCGTATTCATACCTAAAGGTTGTTTCATGAACTTGGAAGAAGGTCATAAAGTAGTCCGATGCCATGGGGAAGAGGCCCTAGAGCGCGCTAAATCCCTAGTGAACATTCAATTCAGTTGGTATGTTGTAGGCATGACAATATTTTCAGTATCACTTTATTTAATCGTGATCAAACTCTATCCCCAAAAAGTTGAATACCAATCACTATTGAAATTCGAAGAACTAGAAGAGGAAATTGAGCACGACGTCGAGGCTCAGAAGAATAGGAAATCCGAGAAGCCCAAGAGTGCTTTCCTACAAATGGGAAAATCCTTTGCTCCTTTGGACATGGAAAGGTAGGTAAAAGGGGGTGGTGATTATGTAAAAATATTAGGTTTGGAGGGAATTCAGATTGTTTAATCAAGACAAGAATAATGTTGGCTTAGTCAAACAAATCGCATGTCCCATAGGAACAATAGAATGTAAAGAAAAAACAAAGTGAAGTGGTTTTTTATTTTGTTTTAACTTTTTGTGCATGTATGAATGCAGAAAAAAGTGATTAATTAAAGGAGTTTTCTTCTTAATTCTTTTTTCTGTGCGTCTACGTGTGAAAAGATTTGATATCTTTTCTTGAAAACTACAGAATTATGAAGTTGTACTTAGTTGATTTTATTGTTGATACTGAATGGGTTATCAATGATCTTAGCAACTTAACTTTTTAGTAATTTTTTAGCTAAAGTGTTGGGACCATTCATTTTTGTTTATTATATATGTATGTAACAATTGATCTCGTGGAAGCAGAAAAAAGGATGAACATGTCCATCTGTCTTCGTGACCTACAGACTTGGTAAAATTGGATGTTAAAATGGCAATGATCAAGATGGAGAATCTCATGTCTGACTAGATGATCTTCGATGCTCATAGCATTTTTTAGAGCTAGCCAAAAAATGAAGACATATTTGGGAGTAGCTTTTAAACCAAATAAACCATACCCAATGAACTTTGGTACAAGGCAATTGCCTCTGTCATAGCAATGCCCGAAATGGCATAACCAAATAATTGTTTAGGCAACGATGAATTCCGCGCCATTAATTTGGATAAAATGTTTAAGTAAACAAACACTCGACGAATATTAAGACAATGTAACGAAAGATTTTACATTTAAATACATGTTGAGGTGTTGAGTAGGATAGAATTATACGTAATTAATTAAGGAAAAATATATATAATAAAATTTATTATCATTATTAGTATCAAAGAAGGTATTAGCAGCGTAGTTGCCTTGCCGTGAACTCAAAAAAATTAAAAAAAAATGAATATTTAGTTCTTGGGTTTTCTAAAAAATTGGTTGTGTGTAAGCTCCCACGTATTGGATAACGTATTGTCACATTAATTATCCATTGACACAATGTGTCTTTCTCACTCCACAATAATAAATTATTCTTCTCTTATGACTTTTTGAGAATTGGCTGCTTTTATTTTTATTTAACCCCTCAACTATCACGAAAAGGCTAAACATGATTAGTTGTAGCTTTTAAGTTGTTATATGATTAATGAATTATGGAATTTGATTCATAAATTTTGAAAATGATCGAATAATTAAGTAATAAAGGGGTATTTATTTATTTAAGTTTTAAATTTCTCAAGATTTATTTTTGATGCTTTTCAATAGTATGTAACACGTTTTTCGAACGTGAATGTGTAATTGCTGGGAGTTTAATATTTTTTGTTCAAACAATTAAAATAATTAATAATTCAATAGAAAATTACGATTAAAAGGGTAGAATTGTCATTTTACATGACATTAACAGGAAATTTGGCCAGGACCAACTACATGAATTATTGAAAAGCTGGGAATGATTCGACCAGTTATAATTTAATGGATATGACATCGAGGTCGAGAGAAAGGTGTGGAGAGATGCAATATAATGAACTCAATTTCTTAGATTTTGAGATGAGATGGTAAACAAACGCAATTAAAAAGTTCAAAATCCCAATTTCTAGTATATATAAACTTGTACGGATCCTATCATTTAATTTCAGCAATGATCAGTTAAGTTTGAAAAAAATTTCAAAATGGTCATTTAAGTAATTTTTTTTAATGACCATAGTCACTTTAGTTTTAATGATTATACTAATAGTCACTTGGCAAGAAAAATTAACTTTAGATCCTACACGGCACCGTTAAACTTCACGTGGACATACATCATATTAGTAAAAGTATCACATCAAATCTCATCAAGTTTCAACAATAAAAGGCCTGATTTTAAAGATATTCTTTTATAATTTATACAACGAAAATGTGTCTAATTTTTATAAATTTTACGTATGTTTCAATCATGCTTTTTAATTATTGGAGCAAGATTAAATTT
>CAIGRN010064934.1:0-12014 GCA_903798345.1 Fraxinus anomala
ACAAATCACCAAAACTTGAATATACAGATTCTATTATTTAATTTATTAGAATATAAATTCAATTAAATAATAAATATTGCCACTAAAATATATTGATTATATATATATATATATTTTAAAGTGTTTATGTCCCAAGTTGATGGACTTAGGGCACAACACTTATAGAGATAACCGCTTTAAAACTCATAGCCAAACACAATTTACGAGAGAGATTCTCTAACATGTACACTTTTGGCCATTAAAAAAAGACAGCTAGACTGATCATACGCGGAACCTCATCGTGATCTTCTTGTAGAGATCATAAGAGATTAGCGACAAGCAAACCTTAAAATCTTTTTTAACTACTTGCTATCAAAATGCAAGGACACACAAGTGAAGAACTTCACAGTACAGAGTCCAAGTTCGGAGAAAGATGACACGACTGTTATCTTTCATCCACGTATGAAAGCACCAACAGAATTTCTCTCACTATTAAGAAGCCCAGAAAATCAGTACTTTCTTTTCTCATTGTTCCAAATCAACGATTAGGGTGGAAACAGTCTTTGTTGACCAAAGAATCCAAGTCCTTGGTTGCTTGGCACTTATTATACATTTTGTAAAATTACAAGGCTCTTCTCAGTTAAATTGGTAATAAACCTTCTATATATCATTTCTGCTATCAAACTGATGATCCCGAAAACTCGAAGGCTTTCCCTTTATACCCGAATGCTATAGACCTCAAGCGCCAATTTTCTTGAATATCTTCTCAAGCTAATTGAACTCATCCTATTTTTGCACCAAGAAATGACTGCAAATAAAAAAGAAAACAAAGATACAAATTTAATATTCTATCCCAAAAGTAGAGCATACTTTCTTTAAATATCAATTATAAACATTGAAGGAAAGATTATTCCGGGAGAAAGATCTACACCCTTAAAGCAGATCATGTCAAGGACACTGCAAACTATTAAGAAGAACGATAAAAGAAATCAGACAAATGTCCTCTCTTCAGCATTCTGTCGTCTACTTTTCCATATTGATTGAAACCATACGGCAAATAAAGCAGGTTAAGAAAGAGGGGAAAAAAAAATGATGTGCAAAATATTAAATTTAGTGATAAAAGCTCAGTGAAAATTTTGTCAAATCATACATTCAGGCGCTTTTTGTCAGCATAGCACCGGTTCTTGGGCTCTGTGCTTACTTTATTAGCACGTTATCTTCACAAACTTTCTTCATACATGTTCAAGTCAATGAACACTATAGATATATATTTAGACAGAGCACAAATTTACCTTTGATTTTGTTTGAGGAGTTCCTCGTTTAGCTGTAGCAGTGCTCCCAAATCCGAATTTTGGCTTCTTTTCCGCAGGTTTCAGTATTTGAAAAGAGCACATTAAAGTTTCATCCACACTCATCATGGCACCAGCATTGTCAAATTCTCCACAGTAATTGGGGGCTGAGAATATTGTGACAAGCTGTCTATTGGCAAAAAACTCATAACCATCTTCAACTACCTGTAGTTAATCAAACGGATAATAAGTTACTGAGATTCTGTATTACTGTAGAATAATACAAAAATTAACATTTAAACCTGATGGGCACGGCATATAAGATCAAGATCATGCTTTTGAAGGAACTCGGTTACTGTATCAGGACCGAATGTATGGGACACTCCCCTATCACTCATTCCCCACCCTTTGACATTTTTACCGGGATCTGACCATAGTAGATCACAAAGTAAACCAGTTTCTGGAACATCTATTGGACGTTGCATATTTCTAATTTGATCCAAATCATGTAGATCAGGAGAGAGTCCTCCATGCATGCACAATATCTTTTCATCTATAAGAGCTGCTATTGGTAGGCAATTAAAACAATCTGTGAATGTTTTCCACAGTCTCACATTAAATCTTCTTTTGCACTCATCATAAAATCCATATATACGATTTACCGATGCACATTCATGGTTTCCCCTCAAAAGGAAGAAGTTTTCAGGATACTTTATCTTATAGGCAAGTAGAAGACAGATTGTTTCCAGACTTTGCTTCCCCCGATCCACATAATCCCCCAAGAATAAATAGTTAGATTTTGGGGGTAATCCACCATATTCAAAAAGTCTAAGAAGATCAGAATATTGACCATGAATGTCTCCTGCAAAATATTTAACTAAAAAGTCAAATTACATTGAAATACAAATTGTTTGATAAAAGGACAAACATATTCCAGTTAATTCAAAGAACATTAGCAGTGTTAGATCACTAAAAGAAGCAACAGATGTTAATACCATTTGGAAGCTTTAAAAGTTAAATATAAAACCAACAAAGCCTTACTCCATACAAACTAAACAGAAAATACACCAATAAAGAATACAATGAAGGAAAACCATTTGAGAAACCATGAAAGTCAAACAAGTTCAAGTCTGAGCGAAGGGGTGTAATAAATGATTATCACATTTGCCCCTCTTAATAAGACAATGCAGCAATGACATACAAATTCGGAATTCTCAGCTAGTTAACCACCTGAATCATGTTATTTTGTACAAGCACAAGTAGGGTTTATTTCACAAACACAACCATTTCAGTACCGTTTTCCATTGGCAGAAAAACCTTGTAAAAATATCAAGAATCTAACGGGACTTAATAACTAGTCTTTCATGAACTCTGCCTGGGACAAATATCAAAAAACTAAAAATCTTCATTGGATCCAAAAATAACTCGAATATGTAGCATTGACAAGTCTTTCAACAAAATTTCTTCGCCTTGGATTCAAAAAGTCTCAAAAAACTCAACAGATTGATTATGGCAATAGACTAATTCCTTTAGAGCACCTCAAAACTTCTTTTGGATACCATACTTACCAGATAAAGCCAGATCAGCTACCAATCTATTTCCCTCGCCTTTTACCATGTATGCTAATCCTCGTTCGTGTTAGCAACTTCCATCGTCTATTATCCAGGACAGCTTCCACAAATGGGTTTTTGCCCTCTTTATCTACATTGTGAATATATATTTATTCAGAGAATCCCTTCAGAAATTGAAATTTGACTTCATCCTTCACCATATCCTCGAACCAAACATTTAGGGCATGTTCTCTTTACCATTTTCAAACAGTTTTCTGTTTTCGATTTTCCAAAACAGTGAAAACGCGCTCTTTTTCTTATTTTCGAAAATACGTTTTTGAAAACGAGTTCAAAATTTACAAAGAAAACCCAAAACAACAAATTTGTCATTTTAAGTGTTTTCAGTTATAATCAAGCCAAAATTTTCAAAATGCTTTTTGAGTGTTTTCAAAACAATTTTTCAAAATGCCAAAAAGAACATATTTTCAACAATCTCAAAATGAATACTCAAAACACAAAACTCAATCACAAAGAGAACATCCCCTTACTTTTTCCCAAAGCCCCCTTGTAATATTTTCAATTTGTCCATGAAGATATTGAGTACTCTTTAACACCTATCTTTAAATTAATTTGATTATCAATGCTAAGAATGGAACTCATTCATTAAGATTACTTTAAACGAAATTTTGAATACCACATTGCAAGCTGAAATAAACTTTTGTAACCAAGACATAGGACAATCAGGCTTACTCAAACCATATCAATTTTAATATACTGGAATCACTTCCATATTTGTGTTTTACAGGTATTCATTAATTGTTTCAGGACTTCTATTGTTTGTCAAGAAAAGAAACATAACAGAAAAATTACAGCACCCTGACAATGTACAATCCTATCTGAAAGAAAAGGATCTCATGAAATCAGTGACAAGGGATTCTGGATAAGAAGGGTACTTGACCAAAGCAAGATATGAACTTAAGAAGTTGGAGCATCTTGTAAACTATGTTGGGAAGATTGAAAGCGATCATGAGATATGGAAAGGAACTATAATATCAAGAGAGTTTTTTTTTTTTTTGATGAGATTTATCACCTAATTGTAGACAATTGTGATATGTGGAGCTTACCCGTGTCGAACACGAATATTTTATTTTCTTTTCCATTTTCAAGCAATATGTATGCCCAGGTGGAGGGGCACGGGGGGTGTCCAATAGGGGCATATGTGCCCGGTGGAATCCAGAAATTTGCTTTTGCTTTTTCAAAAATCGTATTTTATTTGAAAACTACCCACAAAAGTGCAAAGGCACATGGCATTTTTCTCGTTCTAGAATCTCTATCAATTACTATTTCATTTCTGTTAATTAGATTCCACAGGTTTATTGTGCTAAATTAGTCATCTGTTTTGTCTGTTTTCTTGTATAAAAAGTTGTTCGCTATTGTATTATGTCATTTCTTATTATATTGATTCTGAGGAAGAAAGATAATCAACTTCGAGGGAATTTTTTGCTTTATTCGAGTGGGTTTACAGTGTTCTCCAATTATAAGCAAGAAAGTACCTTTTTTGGTATTTCAAGTGGGGGTTTTCAATTCATTCCATTCTATGTTTTTACACGTGAATTTTGATTAAAAAGCTCCATTTCTTGAAAAATTCCTTGCGTTCTGAAAAAAAAAAAATGTATATCAAAAAGAGATGATTTTGATAACTGATGTAGGATTATCATTAAATCGTATGAACGTCAGAAACTTTGAACAATTGGACACTTATTTGAAGTATTGAACAAGAGAGAAAGAGGGAAAACGAAGAGAAAATAATGAGGTCTATGTTTCCAAGGCTACATGTGACATGATACAGAGAAAGGAGGGCACAAAAACACCTCCAAGAAAGAAGATGGCCATTCATGAGCAACTAAGCATTCCTTCACATAGATTTAGTCACGGAGTTTTGCCTCTTAAGCCCATGAGTAACAACTCGAAATTAGAGCGTTCGACTTCTTTAATCCAGGTTACCTGAGTATTCAGATTTTTTGCGAAGTCCAGTGGTACCCCCACTGAATCAGCCTCCTGGCTACACCACCATATGCCTCCTTTTGGCTCATTACTAATAATAATATGAATTGCCGAAAAAATCAGCGACAGCAATCATTGCCATCTCTAATGCTTCTTATTCCTCTTTAAGTAGAGAAAAATTAAGAAGCTGACGTGAAAAGTCCATTATCTTGAGTTATCTATATAATTGTTTCAAAGATAGGTAAATGTTGAATTCCCATATCTATCATTGCTTAACTAGTTGAAGAAAATTTAAGTACCTTTAGATATTCATTAAACTAATATAAAAGAAGAATATCTTATCTAACAGCTGGTGCCATGATCAAAGCATGTTGCCTAGTCCTACAGATGATTTTTCCATTCTTCCCCAGTTTCTTCCTTCCTCCCCTTACTTTTCCTTCTTTTCTTTTGGATAAAACCAGAGTTATAAATTGATAAGAGAAAGAGTAGACAAGACTTGTGGACAAGTGGTCCTCCAAACAGAAAACAGAAGTGCACAAACAAATAAATTTCTCACATTCAGTAATTTACACAAATGACCATTAAAGAAAAAGAACACTAATAAAATGTATTATTAATGGAGCACCATTCACAGAAGAACAGTAATTATATTGTCCATTTCTTTAACCATAACTTTCCATTGCTTATATCGTATCATCTAATTCTTATATAGGCCAAGTATAATAACTCCTTTTCAACGCATTTTATAGCTTATATAATTCTTGTATGGGTCAAATCCATTCCATCACCTTGTGGCACCTCTATCAACTGCCTAGCATCAGACTTATCTACTAATAATAAGACACGATAACATTTTGTCCTACACCAAGGTCCATGAGAACTGTAACTATCAAATATCAATTTCTATGATCATCACATGATGCTTTGTACATAATTATTTTGAAGTCGATATTTGTTGAAAATAGAAAAACAAAATTACAAATTCGGCACATTTAAAGTGAAATTCAGTGATAAGACAGTTCGTTCATATTGGATGCAATAAATAATGAGAAAACATGCCAACGAATGGAGGTTAGGGTATGCCATCATTAACTATAGAGGTTCTAGTTCATAAAAGTGATACAATCTCATTAAAGAAATTATGAGCAAACCAAATAACATGGATTTTTGTGGTAGTAAAGGATAGTTGTTCGGAAGTTACAGTAGTTGCAACAATGGACCAAATGGAAAGGTGGAAAGGGATTCATATCACCAATCCCAAATTTATTGGCAATTAGACCTTTGTTTCAAGGTCATTGTCGACATTAGTAGTATAAAACTCAAGTCATTGGAGACACTTATTTAACAATGAAGGTACAATTAAAGGTCATCAAGAATGAATTTGATGCTCTGCACAAGTCATTTATCTTATTTCGAGATTGATGGATAAATATATAGTAGAAAGAAGTAAAACTTGAACATGACATTTATAGATATAAAGATAGAATATTACAGAATTAATAAAAGTGTTATGGTCGGTGTTTGGGGGTTGGGGGTGGGGGAGTAAAGAAGAAACTCCAATTCCAATTGTAAACCACCAACGATGAACACCTATACATTAGTATCACAATAAGCTCGTGTCAAGATTCTACCCTAATCTTTATCTTTTCTTTAGTTGTGAATAACCTTGCAAAATATATCCTATATGAAGTCCTTCATTTTAGTGGATGAGTCTGGAAAAGGAATAAGTCGTAATTTTAAAACATTGGAGGAACCGAAGATTTTAAATTTAATTAAAACTAAGTATGAATACATAGAATTGCTTTAGTCATAGAAGGAATGAAGATGACACTATAATAAAAATAGATGATCATATTGTCCTAAAGAGTGATTCTCATTAGGTTAAAATGTCACGAATTGAAAACAACTAATGCATAAAATTAGCATGAGTCAGACAAAATCAAAAAACTATACAAAAGTTCTACAGGATAGATTTGGTGCAGAGATTGTCAAATCAACTATACTTTATGGTATTGGCTATTAGGCCGTTAATGGACAAAATTTGAAGAGATGATTGTGGGAAACATAAAGATGTTAAGATAAATGTAGGGTCATACCAGAAAAGATAAAAAATGAGAAATGGGATAGAGAGGAAGAGGTGTATCAAATGCTCGTGATGAGCATGTAATTAAGTAACTAGTTCAGGACCCCTTTTGTCAAGTTTAAGGTATAAAACTAGTACACCAATTGGACATTATCACTGGCTTTCTAATGCTGGAATAGAAGAAATACAAAGAAGATCACCTGGTAGGATAACAAAAAGAATTAAAGAAGTCCATCAAAATAAAAGGAAGCAACCTAATGTAAAAGTAGCCTAGTGCAGAATTGTAAGTGTTTACCTGCATAAACTCTCCTCATTCAATCTTTATGGACCCCAAGAACCTTGAAGATCTTTCCACGCTTGCCACTCACCTTTCTATTTAGACTCTAGTGACTGTCATAGTCTTTGTTCATTTACTCATGACTAACCATAGTGACATGTAATAGTGGTTCTTCCCACAAAGACAACCAATGCACAGGAATGGAGTTATTTGACAACATAGAGTGCATTAGAAAGATAAGTTTTCTACAATGAAAGAAAGGATCTGTTGCTAGAATATTGTTATCAAGCTGAAGTATGAGAACTCATAAAAGCCAAGCGTCCTATCATTTTTTATCCTCCTATGTAACAAGTGGCCTCTTATACCCAATTACACTTTAAAATGAAAGGACAAACTATAGTTCTTTCATGAAAATGGTGAATGAACAGCTACAGAATCAAGCTCATTTCAATTCCTTCCACAACTATCTCAGACCTACCAAGCTTTAAGACCCAAAGAAGGGGCTCTCTTAACTAAAAATAACCATGGATAACAATTTCATATTTCCAGCACGTGCTCAGAATTAATCTACAAAATTCTCAATATTCTTAGACACCACTTTCAATCATAGCCCATTTCATCCTGTAGCATTAAATTCCACAGAAACGGAAAGCACATATTCTGTAGAAGCTGAAAATAACAGGTTTCATTCCAGGTCAACTGCCGAAAATAGGAATTTAAAATAAATGAAAAAAGCCACTTCACAAAACAATAAAACTTTAACACGCATGAAACATCACAAAATCACCACACAATAAAACCCAACTTTAAGAACATGGAGAAAAAGCCCCCAAAATTTTTTTATATATATATATAGTAAATTAACAACTAAGTCGGAAGGAAAATTCACCAGAGATCTTAATGGGTGCCTCAAGCTCAAGAAGATTAGGCTGTTGCAAGAAAATCTCTTTAGACTGAAAACAAAGCTGCTTGATCTCTGACTCTGAGAGCTGCACTTGCTTTCCCGGCTTCCTTCTAACCTCAAGCAAACGGTTCATTATATAATCAAGAGCAGCAGAATCCATTTTTTTCCTCCTCTTTCTTTACTGAGTTTCATACAAAGAAAAAGAAACTAAAAGTTAAAGTTTTCTTGGCTCTGTGTGTAATCGAGCATAAGTGTTTGCGGGTTCTTGGAGTGTTTTGAATGAAAGGCTTTAGCTTTATGGGGTAGCCCTTTTTTTGTGGGAATTTTAGAAATGGCTTTTTGGGTTACATTTGTGCTTATCTGCGTGTGCGCGTGCGCGTGCTGGAGGAGAAGGGATGAACCCGCGATCGGCGCGGAAGGATCCACCATTAGCTATCAATGTCTGGAGACATGCTATTTGTACGTGTACAAGAGAGATTACATAAAGTGGCGCGGAGAAAAAATACTGGATGAAAAAATTGACATAGTTTTAAACCATCAATTGGTAGAATTAGAGATATAATATTATGTTGTCCCTTGTATAAATATTTATGAACACGACAAAATTCGTCAAGTCTCTTTTTGTTTAGAGTTAAATATTTCATTGTCACTAAATTATATACTTCGTTACGACTTATTCACCCAATTTCACAAACCTTCTCAATAGGGATGTCAAAATAGCTCGTCAATTCGAACGACCCGTGATCGACTCGAAAAAAGCTAGACCTAAGCCCGCTCGTGGCTCAGGACCATCGGGCCGAGCCCTATTTTGAGGCATTGGCTCGAGCCCACGGGCCATTTTCGGCTTGCCAAGTCGAGCTTTATTAAAAAAAAAAAAAAAAAATTAAGAAGATTTTAAATTCACGCTCAAATTCTTAAAAAAATTATATGTCACGAAAAAAGAAAAAAAAAACAAAAAGAGTCACTCGGCTTGGTGGGCCCGGCTCGGGTCGAGCTTTTGTTTTTTGGGCGAGCTTTTACTGAACTCGGCTCGGATCGAAAAAAGTCCGAACAATTTTTGCCAGAGACAAGCCTGAGCTTCAAGTTTCGGCTCGTAGCTCGACTCGACTCAGCTCGTTGACACCTCTACTTCTCAATGGTCATTGAACTTAAGTCCATTGCACTGAAATGGTCACGGATGGATTTCATCTATGATTGTGCCTATGTGAAAGATGAAATATTGACGTGCCGTTAACATTGTCCACATATCAAACAAATTGCACGCATGGATGCCAACTCATGCAAACAAACCTTACCCATATCAAAAAGTAATTAAAACTAAAAGTTTATCTTTTTCATCCAACCTCCACCTCCACCCAAACCACCCCAAATCAAAACCAAAATCAAAGTCACTGTCTACAACTCCGGCGCCACTAGTGCTGCATTTTTTCCCCCAAGTTTTTGAAATTTACAAAAAGATAAAGACTTTATAGGTTTTTAATTTGACTTCTGTCGAGTTGAAAAATTATCTTTTTGTATGTTTAACGATGATTAGGAATAAAAGAATTGCAGTTGTTTAACTA
This sequence comes from Fraxinus anomala, assembly GCA_903798345.1. Classification (NCBI taxonomy): domain Eukaryota; kingdom Viridiplantae; phylum Streptophyta; class Magnoliopsida; order Lamiales; family Oleaceae; genus Fraxinus; species Fraxinus anomala. The sequence continues at coordinate 9,649 of CAIGRN010064934.1, forward strand.
GCATATGCAAAAAATAAAAATGAAAAATTGGTAAAAAAAATTAGCTCAAACAAAAAATAAAAAAAAAACCAATCTTTTCCAATAAACTGTAACCATGAGCCCTAATCTTGAACACAAAGATCAAACTTTTTACAAATCTTTAATAACAAAAGGAGAAAAATGAAGGGATTTTGAGAAAAAAAAAAATGCTAAAAAGCCGTATCCAAAAGTTTTAAAAACAAAGGTACTACAAAAGATAATAAACCAAAAATCAAGAAACTTACATGAATGGCCAACGACGGTTAAGAGAAACACTAAAGATAATACAAAAATAGTCGTGATTATTTCAAGATCCTGGAGAAATTATTAGTGCTTAAAGAGTTCTTGAGAGGAAGAAGTTTAAAAAAATAAGTCTGAGTGCAATGTATATTATAACAAAAATACGTGTAAGATTTTATTTTATACTATCCTAGCAATTTTTTATTCCTTTGTTATGTGAATTACGAAAATTAATTCTATTACAACATTTTATAAGAAGACATTATTTTAACATAATATTTTTGACTTCTTAAAACAAGTATACCAAAATATTATAGCACTGGAGTGTAAAAATTAATTTCATAAACTTGTTAAATAAATTACTCCAATACAATACATGCACAAAGTGAAGAGTGCACAACGACTTATCGTCAAAAGATTCTTTCATTGTGTACATTTGAATCTTCAACTTGTGACCAATCTTTCCCATCGATTTCTGATTTCACTATGGAGTTTTTTATGCACATCTTTGTTCACATTTGGAAGTATTTGGCATCAAGGAATTTTTCTTTCTTAAATTAATAGTTTTTGCAAACAAATTGTTAGATTATCATAACACAAACTTAGGTTTGTCCTCAATTATCCATTAGGTTGATACATGACAATGCCATTTTTAGTATTTATTATGGCATATTACTGATGATAAGAAGTTTTGCTTCATATAGCATTTTGTTTTCTACTCATAGTTTCTTCAGTTTTTTCTTCAATGTGTTTTTCATTTAATATTTAACCATTAGTTTGCTTCACAATTGATCTTGATATCAATGGAAAGGTTCAGTTTGGGAACATAACTGTTGATATGGTATACTTTCTCTTCTATTTCGACTCTACTATGACTAATAAAATGGATAATTGGAATACATCTACACTTTTGTCATGTATTTAGCAAAAATTATCTAATTGAGGCATTGATTGCTCTACATCTATACTTTCTGAAATGTTCTTGGTGGAATGAGAGGAATGACATGATTATTATGGGAAATCTCATTACTTGTTTCAGAAGAGGTACGCATCTCTTGTGTCACTTTGAACTTTTAATGAGATAATTGTGTAGGTAGCGAATACGTGTCATGCAGAATTGTCACGAGTGTCTAAAAATTAAGGTTGTGTAATATTTACTTTCTATTTTTTATTGTTTCCTCAATTTTCTCTTAGGGAATTCACTTCTGGTGTTTGTCTATTCTTGAATACCAGAAGGTATTACCTGTAGCAAAGCCTATGGAGAACCAATGCCCGAGGGCCTCCTTTGGCTTCTTTTAACGGGAAAGGTAAGATTTCATTATGTAGAATGGAGAATTGGTTAAATAGCCTAGTCAAACAATGTATTTGGTTAAATGACATTTGCTCAATGTTTTTTGGTCAAATGGCTTCCAATTATAAAATACAATAAACAAACAATGTCAAATGTCATAAATACCCTCACCACGGGAAAAGACCTTAACACCCTTATCAATACAATTAATTCCCCAATTCAATTTTAAGTCCCCAAATCACAATTACTCATTTTTTTCTCTTCAACTACAGTGATTACTATTCTAAAATCCCGTTATTTATTATATTTTTTTTTACCTATTTTGAATATCTTTTGAGTATTTGAACAAGAGTTTGATGAGTATACTCCTATATTGAAAAATCTCATTTTCTTTTGAAGAAGAAAGTTAATTTTAGAAATTTCTTGTCGATTGTACTTTTATTATTGAATAAAGTATTAAAGGATATTTAGTTGGCGTTTGTTTTGTCTTGAGTGAGTTTTTTGTGTTATCTGAATCTATTGAATGATAATGACACTCCAACTATTATCTGTAATGTAGAATGTCGTTTCAGCCGTTATCTGTTACATAAAATGGCATTGATGTCATTATCTACCGTAGTTCGATTTTTTTTAATCAAATGACTTTTAATAATAGACTCCCTAATACATATAATATAGAAAGATTGACCATGTCACAAATAACTGATGAAATGATGTAGCTTTTATATTATCAAAATGGTGAAAATACAAGTCATCATACTCATATGTGTTGATTAAGTTAATAAGCATATCTCTGAACTTTTATACATGTCATGTG